>JASVEL010000356.1:0-59376 GCA_032618575.1 Nicotiana noctiflora | reverse complement strand
CATCCTCAGACGAATGGTCAGTCCGAGTGGACTATTCAGATTTTGGAGGATATGCTCCAGACTTGTGTTATTGACTTTGGAGGTTTGTGGGACCTGTTTTCGCCTTTAGTAGAGTTCGCCTACAATAACAGCTACCAGTCCAGCATCCAGATGGCTTCATATGAGGCGTTGTATGGTACGCGATGTCAGTCTCCAGTGAGATGGTTTGAACCGGGAGAGGCTCGGTTATTGGGTACAGATTTAGTTCAGGAGGCCTTGGATAAGGTCAAGATAATTTAGGACATGTTTCATTTGGCTCAGTCGTGGCAAAAGAGTTATGCAAATCGTAAGGTTCTGGATGTATCTTTCACGTTTGGTGAGCGGGTCTTTCTTCGAGTGTCACCAATGAAGGGCGTAATGAGATTTGGGAAGAAGGGCAAGCTTAGCCCTAGGTTCATTGGTCCGTTTGAGGTTCTCGATCGTGTGGGAGAGGTGGCTTATAGACTTGCCTTACCGCCTAGTTTGTCAACCATACATCTAGTGTTTCATGTGTCCATGCTTCAGAGGTATCACGACGATCAAACCCACATGTTAGATTTCAGCACTATCTAGTTGGACAAGGATCTGACTTTTAAGGAATAACCGGTAGCTATTCTAGACGGGCGGGTTCGACAGTTGAGGTCGAAGAGTTATCCTTCAGTGCGTGTTCAATGGAGAGGTCAGTCTCCTGAGGCATCGACCTGATAGTCCGAGTCTGATATGTTGAGGCGTTATCATCATCCTTTTCCCAACTCAGGTACTTATTTCCTTTGTCCATTCGAGGACGAATAGTTATTTTAGAGATGGAGGATGTGACGACCCAAAGGATCATCACCTGTTTTCTCTCATTTCCACGCCTCTAAGAACTTGAAAACCTCATTTTTACTTGCCTCGATTTGCATGCACAGTTTGGGTACATAGCCGAAAAGCTTATATGTTAAATTCTGTGACAGTTGCTAAAATTTAGCTTTAAAATGATTAAAGTTGACCTTGGTCAATATTTTGGATAAACAAACCCAGACCCGTGATGTGAGGGTCCCGGAGGATCTATAGAAAAATATGGGACTCATACATATGCTCGGAATCGAAATCCGATGTCCCGAGCCTGAGATATCAATTTTTAAAAGAAATTATTTTTCTCTAATTAATATGGAAATTTGAAAAGAACATGGATTAGAAAGTGTTGGTATCACGCCTGTATTTTGGTTCCGACGCCCGGTACAGGTCTTATATGTGGGTTCAGCGCTTCCTGTAAATGGACGATAATTGCTAAAAGAAGTGAATTAAGTTTGCTTGCCTAGCTCTTATTAGTAGGCACCATCACAACTCCCGAGGGTGGGAAATCCGGGTCGTGACAACACATCACGAACATTTTTGTCAACATAAGTCTTTTGTCTTAAGTGTATTGTACGAAGCTGCTCCATAATAACTTTCACCTTGCCCAAGGCATCCTGTACCAAGTTTGTACTCAAAAGCCTGGCCTTGCTTGGCTCTAACCAACCTATTGGAGATCTACACTGCCTCCAATATAAGACCTCATACAGAGCCATCCGAATACTTGACTTATAACTCTTGTTGTAAGAAAACTACGTAAGTGGTAGAAACTGATCCCATGAACCCCCAAAATCAATAAATCAAGCGCGTAACATATCCTCAAATATTTGAATAGTGTGCTTGGACTGTCACTACTGAAAAAATTGTCTATCGTAATGAATGAAAAACCATTCTCGTAGGTAGCTAAACTATTGATGTAGCGATATTGGAATAGTTACACACTGTCACATCTACTCATGTGTCAATAGAGCTATAGGAACGATTCTTGGAACGGTCTTCATATCCGTTGCTATAGAGATGTCTATCGCAATGGTTTTCCTTTTCGCTATATGAACAATTATTCCTTCCAGTTGGGACGGTTTAAAATCGTTACTATAATATGAGTGCAACGAATCGTTATCATATTATCTAATGCAACACTTTCGTAAGCTATTGTTATAGTTATTTATGGATATAACAACGGTCTCTTTAAGCTATAGTAACAGTTGTTTTTTGTTCGCTACAGTTTTAAATACCTATTGGAACTGTTTAAAGGGAATTTTGGAACGGTTTACTGGATTTATTGGAACATATTACATTCTAATGGAACGCCACTTGTGTCATATTGCAACGGTTACGCTAGGCTATTGTAACAGTTCATATAAAATAGTAATATAGCTCCTTTTGTAATATATATATATATAAATAGTAATATAGCTCCTTTTGTAATATATATATATATATATATATAATAAATTGTAATAATACTAAAATTTAAATAATTATAAAATAAAATTATTAATATTATAACATGTCCAACATGCTAATAATATCCATAAAAGTAAATGTTCTACCCCAAGTATATAAGTTTAATACATTTCAAGATAGTAATTTTCAAAATATTGACGACAAAAGGTTCCTAGAACATTCATCTATAACAATTAAAAATTCATTTTAAGTAAGATCCAGATCTTCATTGCCTTTATCTTCTATTATTGTTCTACTCCACCTATAAAAGAGGATAAATAAAGTCATTGCCTTTCATCTGGAATGCCTAGACTATATAAATTGATCAAAAAAGAAAAATAAAATAATGAACATACAAGATGATAGTCATGAGCCAAGCTCTTCTACATAAACACATTACCTAGACCCAAATTTAGACATTAAATGTACATGCAAGCTACTAATAAAGAATAACATATCAAATAATAACAATTTGTTCCTGGGTGAAGAAGGCGATGGAGGCAAAGCTCAACCACAATTGCCTTTAGAACACCTCTAGAAGTCCAGAACAAAGTTTACTTAATGCATGAGTTGAAATCACAATCACAGTATGAGAAACAGAGATCAAGGAATCACTAATAAACTTACAAGTTCTAGCCGCTCTCTTGGTTGTTCAGCATGTTCAAAATAGCATAAGCAGCTCTTTGAAAATGATCCTTCTGTTCCTCTAAAGTTTTCCTCCTCTAAAGAGCAGAATCCTTGCACTTCTCCATATTTTTTGTTACTTCAGTAGAGCTATGATCAATTTCACCATAGAAAGTGATAAAAATATGAAAGGGTATATATACAGAACAAGCAGATAGATAGAGAGAAAGTGAGAAAGAAATGTTTGTAGATGCAATGAAATGAATGATTACAATCTATAGCTCTAACTAATAGTTACAAGAAAGAACAAGCAGTTAGAATAAAAATGCAAGAAAGAATATGACGGAAGAGTGAAATATGAAAACCAATAGCTTCAAAGGAGAACTATAGAAAATCCTGGTTGACATTGAAAACATGTGCATTTGTTTTTCCAAGAACATATGACGTGCAATTCCACAAGGTATACTAACATTTGATGGTAACATATATCAACACATTATAAACCTTCCACTAACCGAAAATAGAGATTCCATTTCAACATGACCAAGCCAGTAACATTAATGACAAAAGGAAAAGAGAGAGAAAATTCAAATGATTTCTCAAATAGTGTCACATATAGATATTGCCTTGTCCAAGCATTCTTTAGTCACCTAACACATCAAATAGAAAATTATAGGTGGGATTATTGCAGATGTATCTGTACAATCAAATAAGATGTTTTCTTCCATAATACAAAGAAAAGAATAAACAAATTTTATTGTTGATAAGTTAAAGCAAAAAAGAAATCCTTGAAGTAGAAAGGTAGAAATTCAAATTAAGCAAAAGAGGCAACGACGTGTGATTTAAACTACACTTTATTCATAGATTCTCAATTATTGAGGTTCTCTATTCAGATTGAAATTTTGATCACCAACGATCAGTTATTAGGACAGCCTATTCCACGTAATTGTCACTTGTGCAGTTACGCTAAAAATTTTGAGCATGCATCAATAATTAAACTTGTTTACCATGTCATCTGTAAATTGCACCTAACTAAAAAGTTAAAAAAAAATGTAGTTCCATTTTGGAAAAAGATACCATGCTTTCTCTTTTTGATTTTTGTCTTTTTTTTATTGACTAAGAGTAAGCTTTTCTTACTCGCTCATATAGTCAAACCTTCTCTAAAATCAAGTATTTCTTCTATGTGAAGTCTACTGAATGACAGAATGAAAAATATGGCCTGACAATATCTTATACAACTTGAATTACCAAAAAACAGATACTCTATATCCCAATTTATGTGAAATGATTTACATTGACATTCTGATTAAGCTGATCATATGTACTTAACAATATCTTATACAACTTTCACTTTTGCCAAAAGTATAAATTCAAACAAAGATGTCATCTTTTCCCAAACACACTTGTAGTTCAAATGTTATACTTGAATATATTTTTCTAATTTTACATTATAATACACAAGTCTCATTAACTTACTTGTAAATGAGATGGGTTATCTGTTGAGGCAATAAAGATAAGAGGCACTATTCATGTCGGATGTGATTTAAAAAAAGAACAACATAACAGACACGTAGACACAAAAGAGATTTCCTAATACACGGAGTGAAATCGAAATTTTGCCAAAAATGCTTTTCTTACAAAGCTGGAGAAACTTATCAGGTTATCAACAAAAATAGAAAGTTGAACTTCCAGCCATGAGGGCCATAAAAATAATATTTTCTTGATTTTAATCATGAGCACAAATGCCGAGTATAGATACAAAAACTAGTACTAAATTTCCCTATATTCGGAGAGTAAATATACAACTAGAATGTCATACCTGCACCAAGTTTTTGGCTTCGTCATCAACATTTCCCCAAAAGAACATAGCTGATGTGTCACCATGGTAACCCTGCATATATCAACCAAGCCAAAGAGAGAAAACAAAGAAAATCAATCTTTAGGAGGCAGACTCCATTTACACAACCATGTTTAACTAATTGAATTTCAAGTGAGCAACACAAAAGGAAGGGAAGTCATAGAAGACGGTGCATCAAGAGAGGCTCATCCTCTATACAATGAGAAGTGGTGTCAATGTAATAAAAATAGTGAAGCTGGCCTTTTTGACAGAAGTAAAGATAATACATCTTTATGATTTTCTTAAGCATTTTACAAGGGTCAAACTACTGACACTCACGCTCCATATTACTTGACATTAAAAAATTTATTATAAAATTTATACACTAAAGAAAAGACTTCCCGGCTTTCTCTATTTATGTGGTAAACCAGAGGACTGGTTTAATCAACTTCACCCATCTCCTTTCACTGATCAACCTAGCAAGTAACTATCTTACACCACCAACAAATGACTATATCCATACCATCTTGAACTACCCACCACCACAATCCAACACACTAAACTCCCTACTGACAACATTCTCGTCACTCTCCATCAATGCCCCATCCACTGACTATTACCTTTACAATCCGCACTAAAAATATAGTCACCAGAACCCCACCCCTACCCCAACCCCCACCCTTCAATATATTGATTAAACCTCCATCACCATGATCACAAGCACTACTTCTACACAAGTAGGTACAGTGGGAGCAAAATAGTATTTGGAGACTTAAGTAGGAGATGGTAGTGGAGATCTGAAAGGGCACAGGAAACTAAAAATAAAATAATAATGATATAAAGGTAGATTAAGAGGAGGAGTAAAAAGTACTATCTATGCTTGAGGTTCACAAAGTAAAATGATATAGCTAGTTTTCATATAACGACATAAGTAAGCAAGAAACAAAGATAAAGCACAAATTCAGTTCAAGAGATTACCACTACCAACAGTAATAAATCTAGTGATTTAATCCCACTCAGCTGATAGGCAAATCAAAACTAGACGATTATATCAAAAATGAAATGTAAGAAGATGCAAAATCCCTGGTTCTCAAGAGTAAGGATAATAGCATCTTGAAGAACCATGAGAAACCATATATCTTACCTCATTGTATTTATAGCTTTAAGAAGGTATCTTATCTCTTCTTGGATACACAACATCTTTCAGTATAAACACAAAACTTGAAGCAATGAAGAGACAAGAAAGGACACTAATCAATTGCGACAAAATACTTACATTAAGATAAACGGTAACGCCAATATTGACAATATCCCAATCCTAAATCATGAAAAACCACAGAACATAAGAATGTTAGCATGTTGCTAAGTTGAATTCTTGGTTATGAAAAAAACATCTATTCAGTAGAGCAAACATCAAGCGGACGTGAATCTAAAATTTCATGGCAAATGCACTCATTCACTGAGGTGCACACGCTCCTTGGATGAGAGATGAAAGGCAAACACTATGGTGGAATATAACAGAGGCCTGGAGAGTTTTTCGGACAGATTTGTCGCAAATGTTTGGCTAGGGAATTAGAAATTGATGTGATTTTGGGGATTTTTAGTTTAATCCTTTTTGGGTTTTCAATTAACACTTAGAGAAGAGGGGTTTTAGACTGGACGATTGGGAGATAGGGTGGTGCGGTAGAGGTGGCTAATGTTTTTCTAGGGTTCCTCCTGTGGTTGGTGAGAGAGGGGTAGTCACTGATCTTGATAGGGTCTGCTAGGTTGACGGCTGCTATATGTCTACTAATATATAGAAAAGTTTCAAAGGAAAGATATTGTGAAAAAAAATTTGTAGCTTGCCCAAGCACATAGAATTTTGTGATATCTCGCATCAGTTGGTAAGATTATAAAGAAGCAAGATGGTGACTCTTCAGCTACTGTTAAATTACTTACTTTAGGTTGTGTGTAAGTTGGGATGTGTACTGGAAAAGAAATACCATAGCTTTTGTCGGAGTCATAACGAAGTCTTGCCGGATTGAGTGATGCAAGAGGTTAGGGTTGAAGCTAAGAGAAGGGCGGATATCTTCTGATGTTTAAGAGGCAAATTGGAGAATAAAAAAATATCTACGGTTGAATAAAAGAAAAAGGTAAATCCAGTATAGTGAAATTAGAAGAGGGAAAATTTGGTGGGATAGTACAACCGTAGCAATAGCCTATTTTTTCACATAACCGTTGCTATTGATGAATCATTTAGAACAGTTAACGTAACCGTTGCCGTAGATTTATCTTTGGCAACGGTTATTATCATAATGTACGGGTTTACTCTTAGAAGTGTTTCAATAGGGTGGAATATTTTATGCAACGATAATAACCATTGTCGTAGATTTTCTATCGCAACGGTTATGTCACCGTTGCTAAAACATCTGTTCCAATAGGCTTATTTTCTGGTAGTGTGCCTGTTCGTCCAAGGATGAAAAACTATGCTCAACTCAATCTGAGTACCTAACTCTCGCTGCACGGCCCTCCAAAACTATGATGTAAACTGAGTACTTCTATCTGAAATGATGGAAACTAGGACACCATGCAGGCAAATAATCTCTTGGATATAAATCTCAACTAACCTCTTTCAAGAATGGGTAGTACACACATGCATGAAGTGCACGAACTTGGTCATCTTGTCCGCAATCACCCAAATAGCATTGAACTTCCTCAAAGTTCGTGGGAGTCTTACTACAAAAACCATGGTGACACGCTCTTATTTCCATGTTGGAATATCAATCTATTGAAGCAAGCCACCCATTCCCTGATGCTCAAATTTCACCTGCTGACAATTGAGATGCCGAGCTACAAACCCCAATGTATCTTTCTTTATTTTCCCCCTCTAATAGTGGTGTATCAAATCCTGGTACATCTTCGTGACACCCAGATGGATAGAATATCGTAAACTATGCGCCTCCTCTAGAATCAACTCCCGAAGCCCATCTACATTGGGCACACATATCCGGCCTGCATCATCAGTACCCCATTATCACCAATAGTCACATCTCTGGAATCACTGTGTTGAACTTTGTCCTTAAGGACTAACAAGTGAGGATCATAAAAATGGCACTCTATGATACGATTAAGTAAGGAAGACTGAGAAACCACACAAACTATCCCTTTCAGGGGGAAAAGAAGGACTTATTTGGGATGCATGCTGGCTTCAGATGAACATGACATGCTTCTTGGATTAGACGCCCGACCCATAAACTTTCCAGCTTCTCGTGAACCCCTTGATCCGCATTTCAAAACCAAGGGACCTTTCCAAGACTCTTTTAGTGATGAGATATCTTCTTTTCGGTCGACAATGCCCTTTGGAAGTTTTCGCCAATAGTGCTCTTTGCGGGTTTTCACTAAGTGCTCTTCTCACCGTCGCCCGATAGTGCTCTTTGCGGGTTTTCACTAAGCGGGCTCTCTCATTTTCAATTTATCTACTCAACATCGCCTTATGGTGCCCGAAGTTTTTCACCAATAAGACTCTCTCATTTTATTTCTCTCAATTTGAATTGTATCATATTCCATCAATGACGATTTTCACTTCCTTGCCTTTGCCAATTGATCGGAAGGACATGAACAAGGTCTTTGGGTAAAAAGTATTTTGGGCGGAACTACAACTTTGGAACCATTTCGACGGATTCAAACCAAACCATCATATCATCTGCCCCAATTTCAATTTTGGGGAAATTGGGATTTTTGATTTGGTATGGCTGAACCTCAGGGAGAGGTTGCCTACTACATTTTCGAGATCAAGTCAAAACATAGTTCAGGCAAATCATTGTTGTTTTTGTTTTTGTTTTTGTTTTTCTTTTCTTTTTCTTTTTCTTTTTCTTTTATTTTGTACAAGGTAGCCAAAGAAGCGTAACCGGCTAAAGGGGTTTACAAAGGATCGATAGTGTTTGAGGTAGCAGGAAAAAAAGTCTTCGGCATTTCAGTTACACAAAAGCCATCACCCCAGGAGGTCTAAACATAGTATTTTTACTGCATTTGCATTGACTGTTGTTTCAAGATCATTTCCTTCGATGTCTCCCAGATACAGTACTCCTCTCGGAAATATTTTCGAATAATGTATGGACCCTTACAATTAGGAGCAAACTTTCCTTTTGATGAGGGAGAATGCATCTGAGCATGAGCTGTCTCACTTCAAAATTCCCGAGACGTACTTTCTTGTCATAGGCGCGGGCCATTCTTTGTTGGTACAACTGTCCGTGGAAAACTGTGGCCATTCGCTTTTCATCAATTAAGAATAACTGCTCCATCCGGGTTTTAACCCATTCACTGTCCTTATTTTCCACTTTCACGATTATGCGAAGCGAAGGGATTTCTACTTCTGCTGGTATGACTGCTTCTGTTCCGTAGATCAACAAATATGGGGTTTCTCCGATTGATGTACGCACTGTGGTTCGATACCCGAGTAATGCAAAAGGTAAATTTGCTTGCCACTTCCTAGAGCTTTGAATCATTTTTCTCAAAATCTTCTTGATGTTCTTGTTTGCTACTTCAATAGCACCATTGGCTTTTGGCCGATAAGTAGCAAAGTTTCTATGTGTTATCTTGAATTTTTCACATACTTCTTCCATCAGACGACTATTCAAGTTTGCCACATTGTCTGTAATGATAGTAGCAGGGATGCCAAAGCGACAAATATGGTTGGAATGCACAAAGTCTACCACAGCTTTCTTGGTGACCAACTTGAGGAGTGATGGCCTCAACCCATTTTATGAAGTAATCAATTGAAGCCAATATGAATCTATCCCCATTAAAAGATTCTGGCTCGATCAGCCTAATGGAATCCATACCCCAAGCAATGAATGGCTAAGGTACTGATATCGGGTGAAGCTGTGTTGGCAGTGCATGAATTGAATCACCGTGCACTGGCATTGATGGCATTTCCAAACAAAACTGAAGCAGTCATTTTCCATAGTTATCCAATAATATCCCACTCGCAGGATTTTCTTTGCCGAAACATATCCGTTCATATGAGGTCTGCACAATCCTGCGTGCACTTCATGCATAATTCCTCCAGCTTCCTCAGCATCAACACATCTTAACAAATTGAGATCCGGGGTCCTTTTATACAAAATATCACAACTTAAGAAGAAACCACTCGAATGCCTTCTAATCATTCTTTTCTGATCTCTTGTGGCTTGCTCAGTGTATTCTTCTATTTTCGGAAATCTCTTGATAACATGATACCATGGTTGAGTACTAGATTCCACCTCAACCGCATTACAATAATCGTGCCTTTCTTTGATTCGAATTTCTAGGGGATCAATATGGGCATTTCTTGGGTAAGGTAACATTTATGCTAAAGTGGAAAGTGCATCAGCTAGTTCACTGTGACATCGAGGAATGTACCTGAACTTTGTTGACTTGAAGTGTTTGGTAAGGTCATCCACATGTTGCCGATATGGAATGAGCTTTACATCTCGAGTCTCCCAGTCTCCCTGAGCTTGCGGAATAATCAAGTCAGAATCTCCCATGATTAATAAATCTTCAACATCTTGGTCAATGTCCATATTCATGCCCATGATATAGGCTTCATATTCAGCTGTATTGTTTGTGCAGAAAAATCGGAGTCTAGCTGTATCTGGATAGTGCTGACTATTGGGTGATATCAAGATTGCCACAATGCCTACACCTCTTGCATTTACTGCTCCATCAAAGAACATTTTCCAAGCACGAGTGTCTTCGGTGATGACTTTTACTGAATTAACTTCTTCATCTGGGAAGAATGTGCTCAGTGGTTGGTATTCATCATCAACCGGGTTTTCCGCCAAATGATCTGCCAATGCCTGGGCTTTCATTTCCATGCGAGTGACAGAGACTATGTCAAATTCAGTGAGCAGGATTTGCCATTTTGCTAGTCTCCTAGTGGGCATCGACTTCTGGAATATGTATTTCAAAGGATCCAAACTGGTTTTGAGATAGGTAGTATGGGCTTGCAGATAGTGCCTCAAATTCTAAGCAACCCATATAAGTGCACAACATGTTCTCTCCAACAAAGTATATTTGGTCTCATAGCTGGTGAACTTCTTACTCAGATAGTAAATTGCTTGCTCGTTCTTGCCAGTTACATCATGTTGCCCCAAAACGCAACCAAAAGAGTTTTCTAACACCGTCAGATACAAGAAAATAGGTCGTCCTGATTCAGGTGGGACAAATACTGGAGGATTTGACAGATATTCCTTGATCTTATCAAAGGCCTCTTGACACTTAGCTGTCCATTTGATCACTGCATCTTTCTTCAACAGTTTGAATATGGTCTCACATGTGGTAGTCGATTGAGCAATGAACCGACTGATAAAATTAACCTGACCAATAAGCTCATCACTTCCTTCTTGGTTGTTGGAGGAGGTGGATCTCGAATACCATTTATCTTTGTTGGATCTAACTTGATACCTCTCATGCGGACTATGAAACCCAGGAGCTTGCCTGATGGTACTCCGAAGGAACATTTGGCCGGATTCAACATCAAATCATACTTTTGCAATCATTCAAATAACTTTCTCAAGTCTCGAACATGATCATTCTAAGTCCGGGACTTTATAATTACATCATTTACGTACACCTATATTTCTTTATGCATCATATTATGAAAAATGGAAGTTATAGCCCTCATGTATGTTGCCCCGACATTCTGAAACCCGAATGGCATGACCCGATAACAGTAGGTACCCCATGGTGTAGTGAAAGTTGTCTTCTCGGCATCTTCTTCATCTATCAATACTTGATGATATCCTGTGTAACAATCCACAAAGGACTGTATTTCATTTTTGGCACAATTATCCACAAGGATGTGGATGTTAGGCAAAGGGAAATTGTCTTTTGGACTTGCCCTATTCAAATCTCTGTCATCCACACACACCCAGGTCTTCCCATCTTTCTTTGGCACAGGAACCATATTGGCTAGCCATGTATTATATCGGACCACCCGAATTACCCCTGTTTTTAGCTGTTTTGTGATTTCTTCCTTGATCTTATCACTGATATCAGTTTTGAACTTTCTTTACTTTTGTTGCACTGAAGGATAGTCGGGGTAAATTGGTAATTTATGCACTACTAAATCCACACTCAGTCCTGGCATGTCGTCATATGCCCAAGCAAACACATCTTTAAACTCAAATAAGAGCTGGATTATTGAATCTCGAGTTTTCTCATCTATGTGAATGCTTATTTTGGTTTCTCTTATTTCTTCAGCAGTTCCCAAATTAACTGTTTTGGTGTCATTCAGATTCGGCTTAGGTTTGTTCTCAAATTATTCCAATTCTCGGTTTATTTTCCTAAAAGCCTCTTCTTCATTGTATTCTGGTTCTTGATTCATTATTTCACAGTTAGACATCGTGTTTGAGTCTGGGCATGGCGTCCGCAGGCATGTCATGTTATTCAAAGCTGCATTATTATAACTGGAAGGGAAAAATGAAAAAGGGAAAATAACAAGAAATTAGAAAAACTAAAAGGAAAAAGGACGATGAAATACTGATTTCATTTCTTGGAATTTGGGAAGATAACAAGGTTTACATGAATTTAAAAGACATGAGACTAAAAGAAAATATCCGAGTTACACCGTGAAATAACTAAAGATGCAGAAAAGGTGACATGGCTAATCTACCAGGACTCTTGCCTGATCGGGAATGGAGTAGCCTTCCCAATTTTGGAGTTTGGCATCTGGTCCCATGTAGAGCACCTCAGCGGTGTTAGTCCCTTCCCTTGGCTCGACCATGTGGGTCTCATAAAGCATTTTCCTCATGGCTTCACAGATATCTTCTATTTCCTCCGCCGTGAAAGCCTCATAATCTTCTTCTTCAACATACTTAGGCTTGACAAAGGTCTCATACAAATGTGGCACTGCTGCGGTAGAACCCATCCTTCTTTTTTCCTTTCTTCAGCCCATGTTTCATCCTCTAGGGTAGGGTGGAAACATATCCCGAAATAATTTTCCGCAGTGGGTAGAGTTACTGGTTCGACTATTCCTTGCAAATCTTTTCCCAACCCTTTTCTTGGTTTGAAGCCATGTCTATTCATTTATTTGGCCACCATGATTGAAGCAACAGACAAGAAAGGCTGGGGGCATGGACTTCCTTCTTCATATTAATCAGCTACCACAACTTCAAAGGCTTGATAGACAATGTGCTCACTTCCTTCTCTCGCCTCTAAGCATGGAATAGACGGGTCACGATAGATATACTGCTCATCTTCCCCATGGACCACAATCTCCTGATCCTCATATTCAAATTTTACCATCTAGTAGAGGGTAGAGGGTAGAGGGCACAACTCATGTAGCGTGAATCCAAGGCCTTTCCAGAAGAAAATTGTATGACGTATCCATGTCTAGTACTTGGAAAGTAACCTCGAAATCCACCGGGAATATGGTCAGTATTAAATTAATTTCGCCTATGGTGTACCTCTTGATGCCATCAAAAGCTCTCACGCAGACATTGTTGGGATGAATCCTCCCTGTTCCGATCTCCATTCTTTGCAGTGTAGAGAGTGGGCAAATGTTGACCCTTCAGCCTCCATCCATCATGACCCGCTTAACATAGTAACCCTTGCATTTGACGGTTAAGTGTAAAGCCTTATTATGAGTAGCTCCCTCTGATGGCAAATCATTCTTGCTGAAAGAGAGTTGATTGATAGCGAAAAATCTTTCCACCATTCTTTCAAGTTGTTCAACTGATGTTCCACTGGGCACATATGCCTCGTTCAGGGTTTTCATGAGGATCCTCTATTGTTCGGCGAACTTGGTCTCTAATGACAATAGTGATACTTGTTCAGGACACTCTTTCAATTGCTCCACCATTCCATAGTCAGGCATATTAATCTT
Source organism: Nicotiana noctiflora (assembly GCA_032618575.1). Taxonomy (NCBI): domain Eukaryota; kingdom Viridiplantae; phylum Streptophyta; class Magnoliopsida; order Solanales; family Solanaceae; genus Nicotiana; species Nicotiana noctiflora. The sequence continues at coordinate 45,772 of JASVEL010000356.1, read as the reverse complement.
TTGAAAGAAGGCCTCTCCTTCTTCGGCACTTACCGACTTCTTAGATGGAAAGAGTTTTCTTGCAGCGCTATTGACTTGAAGTACATTTGAATATTTTTCAACAGGGGGTGGTTCCCGGGAATTCTCCTTAAGTTCCTTGCCTTTATATTTAACCACAGTTTGTTGGTAGGTCCATGACACTGCAGAGGGGTTGGTCATTGCCTTCTATGGTGCGCGTCCAATAACCACTGGCTCGTTCAGCCGAGATGCCTTAGTTGTTCCATGTACCGCATAGGCCCCTTTTGGCACATACATCTGTGTCCCTTTCTTTATTTCAACCTTCCTCGGAGTGCTCACGACTAATGGTTTCTCTTGATGACCTCGTGAAACATAATGAACTCCGTGTTTAGGAGGCGTTGGCTCTACTTCTGAACTACACTAATGTGCTACACCAAGTTGACGTCACAAACGTTTCTGTTAAAAGCAACTAAAAATTAAAATAGGTAAATCACAATACAATAAAGCCAATTTCAACTACAAAAGTTAAACATTGAGAATAAACATTTGAACTATCATTTAAAACTAAATGCAGGCAATTGCTTTATGTAGTTGTGATAAACAATCCTATGGTAATTTAAATAGTCCCTTACGGTCTACATTATTACCTTTAACTACTATAATCACATTGAATCAACTGGGAACTTGATCAAAATTGTGTTTCTATTTATTTTAATTTTTCAGCTGAAGATATACATGCCAATGAGATTCAAGCGTGTACCTGGTATTCAGAAAACACCAGGAAGATGAGGAGTTAACAATAGCAGTGCAAGCAACAGTGATTCGAATTTCAAACAGTAACCAAACACAGTCACCCCGAGTACATGATTGGCAAGATCATTTAGCTACTGGATGGCTTCTATAACAACTCTCGATACACTCGCAGACGAGCGTTTGTTTAAGTTGGGGAGAATGTAACAACCCGACCCGTCATTACGGGAGTTATCGCCCCGTTTTCTCAATTTTATACTTTCATATGTTCATTTATGTGTTTGGAGAGTTGGAAGTAAATCGGATAGAATCCGGTTAAAAATGAGGCAATAAACCACTTTGTGGGAAGGTTAGTTTGGAAAAGTCAACCGGATGTTGACCGATGAGTTAGAAAGCTCGGAATGGATTTCTGATGAATCGACTAGTTTTGGGGGATGATTTATGACTTAGGAGCGCAATCGAAATTGAATTTGGAGGTCCGATGTAGAATTAGGATTGAATTGGCTACGGTTGGATTTTCGCGAATTCCGGTTGATAGGTGAGATTTTGATCCGAAGGTCGGAATGGAATTCTGAGAGTTGATGTAGCTTCTATATGTGATATCTAATATGTATGCAAAATTTTAGGTCATTCGGACGTCGTTTGGTTGGGTTTTTGAACGAATGTTAGTTTCGGAAGTTTTTAAAGAGCTTAGGCCTGAATCCGATGTGAATTCATGATTTCAGTATTGTTAGGTGTGTTTTGTTGATTGAAACAAGTTTGGATGATATTTTGGGATATGTTGGTGCCTTTGATTGAGGTCCCGGGGGCCTCGGGTGTGTTTCGGGTTGTGATCACGCTCTTAATTGATGTTTCAACGTCGTATCTTTGGACATAAAGGGGTACCATATTGAACAAATGAACTCCGATTACTGTTTTGAATGAATCATTAGATCCATATCGTAATTATGGACCCGTAGCAAAAAGAATCATCCAATTTGGATATCGTATGAGAATTGTATGGCCATTTTACTAAGGTTGCCCAGATTATTAGGTTAACGATGAAATTGCCTCTGACGGCGTATTAAAAACCTGCACTATTTGTAAATCTTAAAATCTACATGTCTCCTTCATTATAAGGTCAAATTGAGTGATTCAAAAGCCTAAATTCATTATAATTTCACGAGGAATCCATTGGGAGTAGTAAAACGCGTGAACAGTATACCTATAATGAGCAGGTCGAGATTTCTTCCAATTTTGGAACAGGAAGAAGCTTTTGAGGTTATTTTTAAGAGACAATTCGTGGGATTTCATCAGGTAAGAGTTCTTAGACTCGTATTATGTTGTTATGATGTAAATATATAGATTAAACACTGAAAACCCAAGGATTTAAGGGGTAAAAATGGAGCTTAGGGCTTAAAACCTAAGAAGGTGTAAAGTTGGAATTTGAGGGGTCAAACATACTCCAATTTTGAAGTTCTTTATATGTACGGACTCGTAGCAAGATGAGGAATCCATTGGTGTGATTTTCAGAATTTTTCGAGAAGTGAGCCCAGGGATCGGGTTTTACCAACTTCGTGAATTATTGTGTTTTTCGAGTAATTTTGATTGGGTTATGTTTTTTTGACCCATATTTATGTAATTGATGTGGTTTTGACTAGATTCGACGCACGAGGCGAAAATTTTGAAGGGAAAAGGAATCGCGGACGAGTCCACGGCCGGTTAGAGGTGAGTAGTTAGTGTATATGGTAGCCTGAGGGTTTGAAACCCCGGCTTAGCACATTGTGACGCTATTAGGGCGTGACTCCCACTCCATGGCAGGTGCAGGATTGGTTATGACTGGGGATTGAGACTTAGTCCATCCCGAATATGAAAAATATTATATTGGCGGTTGAAACGAACCCTGTGTTAAGTATATATGTGGGCAATAAGCCATGTTTGAGGCATTGTGCCAACATGTAGTATCCCTAGGGGATAGATATCTATGTGATAGCTTGATTTATAAAATCATTAATCTCAGTCCTGCCTTGAAGTCACTATTATGAAATGCTAAGTCACCTGTTCTTGGAAAATTAAATAAAATTAAAGTATTTTTCATTGTTAATGAACTGGAACCTGAAAATAAATAAATTGAACTATTGTGTGACTCATATGCATGTTGTGGACTAAGGATGGATCGGGCTGCACACCGCAGCGGATGATATGAATATTGTGCTTGGGCTGAAAGATCCCCTCCGGAGTCTGTACACACCCCTAGTGAGCGCCGTCGACGTTAAACGGATTGGGCTACGCGCCGTAGCGGTCATGTGCATTGCATTGCATTCTTGTTTGTAAATTACTTGTGATATTTGTGAATTGCTGTTTTTGTTAGTTCGTGGTAGGTATCGGACTGTAGTTTTAGCTTTGCTCTGTGGCATTCTGTGAATTTCCTGCTTTCAGTTATTTTATATACTTTTTACTCACTGAGTACTTAGTACTCACCCCTACTCCCTACACCTTTGTGTGCGGATTCAGGTACGCAGGAGGGTTAGACGAGTGGTCCAGCTTATTTATGAGTACTCGAGTTTGCTGAGGTAGCTGCTGGCGTTCGCAGGACCAAGCATCTCTCTATATTTCAGATTATTTTCTATATACTTCCACACTTGAGTATTTTGTTCAATATTCCTATTACTATTCAGTTTTGCTTAGACGCTCTAGACTCGTGACCCCAGATCTTTTGAGAGTGTTATTTTCGGTGTTCGCACTTCTCAGTATTTGATTCTACTATTATTATTGGAGTATTATTAATGACTCTTATATTCTTCTTAAAATTTGTCTTTTTGGAACTGGTCTTTAAATGTGGAAATAGTTGTTGGTCTAGCTTGCCTAGCTTTAGGGTTGGGCGTCATCACGACCGGGTTTGGGTCGTGACATAATCTGAACTACACTAATGTGCTACACCAAGTTGACGTCACAAACGTTTCTGTTAAAAGCAACTAAAAATTAAAATAGGTAAATCACAATACAATAAAGCCAATTTCAACTACAAAAGTTAAACATTGAGAATAAACATTTGAACTATCATTTAAAACTAAATGCAGGCAATTGCTTTATGTAGTTGTGATAAACAATCCTATGGTAATTTAAATAGTCCCTTACGGTCTACATTATTACCTTTAACTACTATAATCTCATTGAATCAACTGGGAACTTGATCAAAATTGTGTTTCTATTTATTTTAATTTTTCAGCTGAAGATATACATGCCAATGAGATTCAAGCGTGTACCTGGTATTCAGAAAACACCAGGAAGATGAGGAGTTAACAATAGCAGTGCAAGCAACAGTGATTCGAATTTCAAACAGTAACCAAACACAGTCAATTCCCACCCAGTATTAGGTCAATGATCGGAATTATTGTAGAACCAAACCAAACTCTTGTAGCAGACCAAACACAGCACTACATTTAGATCTAAATGAGGATTTCTATCACTATAAAACTTCAAATCTGAAACTATTTAATCAGGAACTTCAAATTTGAAATTTCTTACTTAGAAGAAGGATTTTAGAATGAAAATAAAAGGCTGGAAGATTTTTGAATTTTTTAGAGCTTCAGAACCTTGTTATTCAAGGCATTAGGCATGCCTTTTATAGGGCAAAAGAGGGGCATCCCTCACAATTTCTATTTTTCCTTATTAGTCCCCATTTATTTTCATTTGGTCCTTTATTTTCTGACTTGTGCCTAAAGTAAGTACCCTAAGTTTATAGAAATATATCCTAAAGTCCTATTCTAGAAGAACTAACATATTCTAGTATGTTTTCCATTTATGGAATCACTAAATTACCCTTATTCTTAATTCGAAATTACTAACCTAGTACTATATTCTTTTACCCTAGTTAAAACTACCAGCTATAGCCAAACTAATTAACCAGTCACAACAAATAATTAGACTAAGCATTTAAACTAAAATAGTACTGATATCAATTGTTGATCTACCTATACTTGAGCTAAACTAATCAAAATCAGCTAATAATAACGACAAGGAATATAGAAACACAATTCAATAAAGCTAAGATCAGAAATCAGAGCAAACTGGAAACAAACAATTAGAATACAAAATCAGAATAGAAATAGCAAATATTAAAAACGAAAATTAACCTAGATTAATTCAAAACTAAACTCAAAGCACGAAATTAAAAAGGAAAGGGCCTACTGTTATCAACTAATTATGAAGCAAAACTTAAGTAAGGGATTATCTCAAAATAGCACAAGAAAAATAAGAACAATCAACAAAAAATAAGGTTGAAGAGACTCACTGATAAAATCCTAGGCTTATGCCACCTTGTCGATTCAGAATTTGACCAACCCCGACGAGATTTGAGAGCTTCTAATGACATATTCGGTATGAGGGAAGTGAGGGAGTGGTATGGTATGAATTTGAGGTCGATTGGATAACCTAGGGTTTTGCCGAAAAAGTTCAAATCGAAATTCGAACAATTCTGGCTATAATTGAGAGTTGTGGCTATGGGGGTTGGGTAGAGGATGAAGAGGAGAATCTATGATGTTAATTTGGCGGCTATTGCCGTAGGTTGCGACTTGGCCGGAGAAATTCAAACGGATATTTGACGAATTCCGGCGAGATTTGAGGGAAAACATTTATGGTAATGGGAAGAGGAGGGCAAGGAGATTTGTGGGGTAAGTTTGGTGGTCATTGGTGTAAATATCGCATGCCGGCGGCGAGGTTCCGGCCAGAGAGTATAGGGGCGGCGGATTTATGGTTTAGGTTTGAGGGGGTGTGAGATATGGACTTGGGGGGGTAGGGGGATTTTCGGACATTTTTATATGGGGTGAGAATAATCCTGGACTGTTAGATTAATAAACTTAGACGGTCCGGATTAGAGAGTTGAAAACGGCGTAGTTTTGGGTGTAATGGAACTGGACCGGGCGAGACAAGGTTTGGGCCTAGGTCTGGAAAGGATTTGATTTGGGCTCGGGCACTTGAATTGGCCCAAATTGGATGCTTGGACTTTATTTTCTTTTTTCCTTTCTTTTCCTTTTTATTCAATTATTTGTTATTATTATCATTATTATTATATCTGATTTTATGTAATATTCAAATAAAAATCTAATATTATACTAATCAATTTTAAAGTATTGACTAATTCCTAAGTTAAAGAAAACTCAACAAAAAATATAAAAATGCAAAAGGACTATTTTTTATTATTTTTCTCTTGTTTTAATATTAATTGGTTAAAAATATATAATTGAACTCTATATGCAAATTAATATTTTTTTTTATGAATTATATCAACTGAAAATGCACACAAAAATGCAAACAAAATATAAAAATCATGCAATTAATTCCTAAAACTAATATTATAGGAGTAAATTAAGCGTGGCAAAAATCACGTGCTCACAATGTTAAAATTATTTTAAATAAAACAAAGAAAAATAAAATAAACTATAATAAAAAAATAAAAAGAAGAAGAAGAAAAACTTCCCATTAAAATCGGTGAGTAGTTTTAAGTTGGAGTTTTAAAATAACAGAATGAAATAAAAAAATAAACAAATTACCATTTCAAATTGGGAGTAGTTTTAATTGGGGTTTATAATTGTTTTAAAATAATAAGACAACAATAAAGCAATAAAAAACTTTTGATCCAAGTGGTGGAGTAGTTTCTTTCTAATATTCTATTTTTTATATATCTTCTATATATTATTAAAAGGAGAGAATAAAGTCTTCTCCTTATGCCAAGTGATAATCTAGAAAAAAACCTTATGGAATAATTAGTTAATAACAATGAAATTATCTATTAATTAATAAAGAAATTAATTACCTAAATTAACTACTAAAACATGGAGGAGAGTTGGTTTAGGTTAGTTAATTTCTTTATTTTATTTTTTAAAATCATTTTCTTTTTTATTTTTGAAATAAAAAGTATATCTATTCATTAAAATTCAAACAATATTATTGAGAAGAATATAATAAAATTTAAAATAAAAAATATATATTTTCAAGAGTAATAAATATATATCTTCTATTATATTACAAAAAAAATCCAAAAATATTAAACAAGTAATATGATAATAATCTATCTATATCTTACTTAAAGCCAAAGAAAAAGTCACCACATTAATACAACTGGTAGCCTAGATAAAAGTCACACAACATAATTAGTTAATAACAGAAAAATTATTTATTAAAAATTAACAAATAAATTAAATACTCAAATATTGGTGAGAGTTGGATATATCGTATTGACAAATAAAATGATAATTGAAATTTATTAAATTAATACGGTCTAATAGTATCAAACAAGAGTCATTATATTTTTTTTTTAAATATTGATCGCACATTGCGTGAGTATGACCACTAGTATCTTATTAAGGAAAGCGCTTTCTTCAAAATATTTCTTCATTCCTTGGGCTTAGACTCGAGAACTCTGATTGATTGAAGAGATCTTATCCGTCATATCACATCTAGTGCTAAATGATTATATGCAATCATTTTCTTGATAGCAAGGTACTTAGATTACGACATAACATAACTGGAAAATAATATTTATTTAAAGAGTATTTGACTAACATAAGGTGTTCAATACATCATGACCTTAAATAAGATGTCCACATAAAATAATTTACAAATTTAGAGGATTACCAATATATTCAACCAATGAAAATTTATAATTCCCTTTCATATATTGTTCTTTGACTCCAAATAGTTAAAAAGGTTGTTTGGCTAAAACAAAAATTCATTTTACAGATTTTCAAAATTTGTGTGATTTACTAAAAATAGATATATCTATATCATCTTGCATAAAGTATTTCATTAGATGCATTTATTAGCGGAGCCATGTATAACTGAGGGGTGTTAGCTCATACTCCTTCGCCAGACAATTATAATGTGTTACTAAATAAAAAAATTCTATCTTATGCACATGTATTATATGTTAAATCCTCTTACCTTTTTTGGGTGTTTAATTTATTCCTTAATAAAAATTCTGACTCTGGTACCATATGTATTTCGGGTCATTACTTGAGTATTTTGTAATATTTACATCCCGATCAGGGGAGGTTCAATGGTATCCGGGGCCTAAAGCCAAACTTCAACGAGGGCCCTAGGTTTTTTCATATTTAAAAACTCATTTAATAAATTTTTATTTTGAAGTTTATTTTTCTAGCTTTATTAGATGTAATTTTTAATAATTTATTTATAATTGATATCTTAACTATGCTTATATATATATATATATATAGTTATTATTCAATTCTATTGGTATTTTCAGATTTACTAAAATATATTTGTTAAACTCTCACCAACTTCTTCTTGTTCTTCTTGGATTCTACTCTCTTCTACTTCAATTATATTAGTAATTTGCTTATCTACCATAAAGGCTTTTTATTTTTGTGGATTGTATTAAAATTTTAATTCTTCTCTTTTTTTTGGTATTTTTAATATGCTGTCACGACCCCAATTCACCTTTCATGAACATGTCGTGATGGCACCTAGTCCCTATGAATAGGTAAGCCTAACAATGCGGAAGATAAACCATAACTGCGTAAGAAAGTAAATAAAACTGAACTAGTAAAATAAAATGGTGTTTAAGGTACCTCTCGACACATACTATAACAATTCTCAAAACTAACAACATTCCCAAAATCCGAAAACTCATAAATCACAAGCTAATGAATGCATAAGAGGCTCTCACTCAAGAATATCTATACAAAAGAGAAATACTGGAAGAATTATACTTATTACAGAAAGCTGGAAAGGGACTCCTCAGTCTGCGGACGTAGCAGATATACCTTGAAGTCTCTACTGATATGCCTCCTTGCAAGGCTGACAACACTGAGTGGGAGTACCATATCTGTACAACAAAAATGTGCAGAAGAGTAGCATGAGCACACCACATCGGTGCCCAGTAAGTATCAAGACTAACCTCGGTGGAGTAGTGATGAGGAACGGTCGAGACACCTATCGGTCAATAAATAATACTCCCTCTGTTTTAATTTATGTGAACCTATTTCCTTTTTAGTCAATGCCAAAAAGAATGACCACTTTCCCTAATTGGAAATAATTTACCTTTATACAATGATTTATAGCCCCACAAAATATATGTGCTTTACTTTACACCACAAGTTTAAAAGTCTTCTCTCTTTTCTTAAACTCCGTGCCCAGTCAAATAAGTTCACATAAATTAAAACGGAGGGAGTATAATTATAGGAACAATGATAATGACACATGAATATATAAAGACTGCGTGTATAACCAAAAATGCTACAATTCACAATAAGGGATAAATACAACAATTAACAACAACGATATATGTGACGACCGGTCCGTCGTCACGTGAGTTACTATCCCGTTTTCTCCTTTATATGTTTGTTCATGTTCCAATATAAGGTCTACACTGACCACAAGAGTCTTCAGTATCTGTTCAAGCAGAAGGAGTTGAATTTGAGGCAGAGAAAGTGGTTGGAGTTTTTGAAAGACTACGATGTTACTATCTTGTATCACCCGGGGAAGGCCGATATGGTGGCTGATGCATTCAATAGCAAGTATCTAGCATGGGTTGTCTTGCTTATATTATGGTCAGCCAGAGACCGCTTTCTTTGGATATTTCGGTCTTGGCCAATCGATTCGTGATATTGGATATTTCTGATCCTAGCAGAGTGTTAGCTTTCACGGTTGATCATTCTTCATTACAAGATCTGTGATTAGCAGTTTGATGATCCACATTTGTGTGTCCTGAGAGATACGGTACAACATGGAGGTGATAACGAGGTGACCTTAGATGATGATGGTCTTTTGAGATTGCAGGGGCGAGTTTGTGTGCCTAATGTCTATTAGATTCGAGAGTTGATCTTAGCGGAGGCCCAAAGTTCTCGGTATTCTATTCACCCGAGCACAGCGAAGTTGTATCTGGATTTGAGGCAGCACTATTGGTGCCGTAGAATGAAGAAGGATATAGTTGCATATGCAACTCGATGTTTGAACTATAAGCACGTTAAGTATAAGCATTAGAGGCTTGGTGGCTTATTCCAGAGGATAGAGCTTCCTGAGTGGAAGTGGGAGAGGATTACTATGGATTTTGTTACTGGTCTCTTGTTGACCCGGAAGAAGTTTGATGCAATTTGGGTCATTATTGATAAGGTGACCAAGTCAGTGCATTTCATTCATATGGCAATCTTATATTCTTATGAGAGGTTGGATAAGATTTATATCTGGGAGATTGTTCGCCTACATGGTGTGCCGGTATCTATCATTTCAGACTGGGGTACGCAGTTTACCTCGTGCTTCTAGAGATCATTTCAGCGAGAGTTGGGCACAGGTTGATTTGAGCACAGCGTTTCATCCTCAGACGAATGGTCAGTCCGAGTGGACTATTCAGATTTTGGAGGATATGCTCCAGACTTGTGTTATTGACTTTGGAGGTTTGTGGGACCTGTTTTCGCCTTTAGTAGAGTTCGCCTACAATAACAGCTACCAGTCCAGCATCCAGATGGCTTCATATGAGGCGTTGTATGGTACGCGATGTCAGTCTCCAGTGAGATGGTTTGAACCGGGAGAGGCTCGGTTATTGGGTACAGATTTAGTTCAGGAGGCCTTGGATAAGGTCAAGATAATTTAGGACATGTTTCATTTGGCTCAGTCGTGGCAAAAGAGTTATGCAAATCGTAAGGTTCTGGATGTATCTTTCACGTTTGGTGAGCGGGTCTTTCTTCGAGTGTCACCAATGAAGGGCGTAATGAGATTTGGGAAGAAGGGCAAGCTTAGCCCTAGGTTCATTGGTCCGTTTGAGGTTCTCGATCGTGTGGGAGAGGTGGCTTATAGACTTGCCTTACCGCCTAGTTTGTCAACCGTACATCTAGTGTTTCATGTGTCCATGCTTCATAGGTATCACGGCGATCAAACCCACATGTTAGATTTCAGCACTATCTAGTTGGACAAGGATCTGACTTTTAAGGAATAACCGGTAGCTATTCTAGACCGGCGGGTTCGACAGTTGAGGTCGAAGAGTTATCCTTCAGTGCGTGTTCAATGGAGAGGTCAGTCTCCTGAGGCATCGACCTGATAGTCCGAGTCTGATATGTTGAGGCGTTATCATCATCCTTTTCCCAACTCAGGTACTTATTTCCTTTGTCCATTCGAGGACGAATAGTTATTTTAGAGATGGAGGATGTGACGACCCAAAGGATCATCACCTGTTTTCTCTCATTTCCACGCCTCTAAGAACTTGAAAACCTCATTTTTACTTGCCTCGATTTGCATGCACAGTTTGGGTACATAGCCGAAAAGCTTATATGTTAAATTCTGTGACAGTTGCTAAAATTTAGCTTTAAAATGATTAAAGTTGACCTTGGTCAATATTTTGGATAAACAAACCCAGACCCGTGATGTGAGGGTCCCGGAGGATCTATAGAAAAATATGGGACTCATACGTATGCTCGGAATCGAAATCCGATGTCCCGAGCCTGAGATATCAATTTTTAAGAGAAATTATTTTTCTCTAATTAATATGGAAATTTGAAAAGAACATGGATTAGAAAGTGTTGGTATCACGCCTGTATTTTGGTTCCGACGCCCGGTACAGGTCTTATATGTGGGTTCAGCGCTTCCTGTAAATGGACGATAATTGCTAAAAGAAGTGAATTAATTTTTGCTTGCCTAGCTCTTATTAGTAGGCACCATCACAACTCCCGAGGGTGGGAAATCCGGGTCGTGACAACACATCACGAACATTTTTGTCAACATAAGTCTTTTGTCTTAAGTGTATTGTACGAAGCTGCTCCATAATAACTTTCACCTTGCCCAAGGCATCCTGTACCAAGTTTGTACTCAAAAGCCTGGCCTTGCTTGGCTCTAACCAACCTATTGGAGATCTACACTGCCTCCAATATAAGACCTCATACAGAGCCATCCGAATACTTGACTTATAACTCTTGTTGTAAGAAAACTACGTAAGTGGTAGAAACTGATCCCATGAACCCCCAAAATCAATAAATCAAGCGCGTAACATATCCTCAAATATTTGAATAGTGTGCTTGGACTGTCACTACTGAAAAAATTGTCTATCGTAATGAATGAAAAACCATTCTCGTAGGTAGCTAAACTATTGATGTAGCGATATTGGAATAGTTACACACTGTCACATCTACTCATGTGTCAATAGAGCTATAGGAACGATTCTTGGAACGGTCTTCATATCCGTTGCTATAGAGATGTCTATCGCAATGGTTTTCCTTTTCGCTATATGAACAATTATTCCTTCCAGTTGGGACGGTTTAAAATCGTTACTATAATATGTGTGCAACGAATCGTTATCATATTATCTAATGCAACACTTTCGTAAGCTATTGTTATAGTTATTTATGGATATAACAATGGTCTCTTTAAGCTATAGTAACAGTTGTTTTTTGTTCGCTACAGTTTTAAATACCTATTGGAACTGTTTAAAGGGAATTTTGGAACGGTTTACTGGATTTATTGGAACATATTACATTCTAATGGAACGCCACTTGTGTCATATTGCAACGGTTACGCTAGGCTATTGTAACAGTTCATATAAAATAGTAATATAGCTCCTTTTGTAATATATATATATATATATATATATAATAAATTGTAATAATACTAAAATTTAAATAATTATAAAATAAAATTATTAATATTATAACATGTCCAACATGCTAATAATATCCATAAAAGTAAATGTTCTACCCCAAGTATATAAGTTTAATACATTTCAAGATAGTAATTTTCAAAATATTGACGACAAAAGGTTCCTAGAACATTCATCTATAACAATTAAAAATTCATTTTAAGTAAGATCCAGATCTTCATTGCCTTTATCTTCTATTATTGTTCTACTCCACCTATAAAAGAGGATAAATAAAGTCATTGCCTTTCATCTGGAATGCCTAGACTATATAAATTGATCAAAAAAGAAAAATAAAATAATGAACATACAAGATGATAGTCATGAGCCAAGCTCTTCTACATAAACACATTACCTAGACCCAAATTTAGACATTAAATGTACATGCAAGCTACTAATAAAGAATAACATATCAAATAATAACAATTTGTTCCTGGGTGAAGAAGGCGATGGAGGCAAAGCTCAACCACAATTGCCTTTAGAACACCTCTAGAAGTCCAGAACAAAGTTTACTTAATGCATGAGTTGAAATCACAATCACAGTATGAGAAACAGAGATCAAGGAATCACTAATAAACTTACAAGTTCTAGCCGCTCTCTTGGTTGTTCAGCATGTTCAAAATAGCATAAGCAGCTCTTTGAAAATGATCCTTCTGTTCCTCTAAAGTTTTCCTCCTCTAAAGAGCAGAATCCTTGCACTTCTCCATATTTTTTGTTACTTCAGTAGAGCTATGATCAATTTCACCATAGAAAGTGATAAAAATATGAAAGGGTATATATACAGAACAAGCAGATAGATAGAGAGAAAGTGAGAAAGAAATGTTTGTAGATGCAATGAAATGAATGATTACAATCTATAGCTCTAACTAATAGTTACAAGAAAGAACAAGCAGTTAGAATAAAAATGCAAGAAAGAATATGACGGAAGAGTGAAATATGAAAACCAATAGCTTCAAAGGAGAACTATAGAAAATCCTGGTTGACATTGAAAACATGTGCATTTGTTTTTCCAAGAACATATGACGTGCAATTCCACAAGGTATACTAACATTTGATGGTAACATATATCAACACATTATAAACCTTCCACTAACCGAAAATAGAGATTCCATTTCAACATGACCAAGCCAGTAACATTAATGACAAAAGGAAAAGAGAGAGAAAATTCAAATGATTTCTCAAATAGTGTCACATATAGATATTGCCTTGTCCAAGCATTCTTTAGTCACCTAACACATCAAATAGAAAATTATAGGTGGGATTATTGCAGATGTATCTGTACAATCAAATAAGATGTTTTCTTCCATAATACAAAGAAAAGAATAAACAAATTTTATTGTTGATAAGTTAAAGCAAAAAAGAAATCCTTGAAGTAGAAAGGTAGAAATTCAAATTAAGCAAAAGAGGCAACGACGTGTGATTTAAACTACACTTTATTCATAGATTCTCAATTATTGAGGTTCTCTATTCAGATTGAAATTTTGATCACCAACGATCAGTTATTAGGACAGCCTATTCCACGTAATTGTCACTTGTGCAGTTACGCTAAAAATTTTGAGCATGCATCAATAATTAAACTTGTTTACCATGTCATCTGTAAATTGCACCTAACTAAAAAGTTAAAAAAAAATGTAGTTCCATTTTGGAAAAAGATACCATGCTTTCTCTTTTTGATTTTTGTCTTTTTTTTATTGACTAAGAGTAAGCTTTTCTTACTCGCTCATATAGTCAAACCTTCTCTAAAATCAAGTATTTCTTCTATGTGAAGTCTACTGAATGACAGAATGAAAAATATGGCCTGACAATATCTTATACAACTTGAATTACAAAAAAACAGATACTCTATATCCCAATTTATGTGAAATGATTTACATTGACATTCTGATTAAGCTGATCATATGTACTTAACAATATCTTATACAACTTTCACTTTTGCCAAAAGTATAAATTCAAACAAAGATGTCATCTTTTCCCAAACACACTTGTAGTTCAAATGTTATACTTGAATATATTTTTCTAATTTTACATTATAATACACAAGTCTCATTAACTTACTTGTAAATGAGATGGGTTATCTGTTGAGGCAATAAAGATAAGAGGCACTATTCATGTCGGATATGATTTAAAAAAAGAACAACATAACAGACACGTAGACACAAAAGAGATTTCCTAATACACGGAGTGAAATCGAAATTTTGCCAAAAATGCTTTTCTTACAAAGCTGGAGAAACTTATCAGGTTATCAACAAAAATAGAAAGTTGAACTTCCAGCCATGAGGGCCATAAAAATAATATTTTCTTGATTTTAATCATGAGCACAAATGCCGAGTATAGATACAAAAACTAGTACTAAATTTCCCTATATTCGGAGAGTAAATATACAACTAGAATGTCATACCTGCACCAAGTTTTTGGCTTCGTCATCAACATTTCCCCAAAAGAACATAGCTGATGTGTCACCATGGTAACCCTGCATATATCAACCAAGCCAAAGAGAGAAAACAAAGAAAATCAATCTTTAGGAGGCAGACTCCATTTACACAACGATGTTTAACTAATTGAATTTCAAGTGAGCAACACAAAAGGAAGGGAAGTCATAGAAGACGGTGCATCAAGAGAGGCTCATCCTCTATACAATGAGAAGTGGTGTCAATGTAATAAAAATAGTGAAGCTGGCCTTTTTGACAGAAGTAAAGATAATACATCTTTATGATTTTCTTAAGCATTTTACAAGGGTCAAACTACTGACACTCACGCTCCATATTACTTGACATTAAAAAATTTATTATAAAATTTATACACTAAAGAAAAGACTTCCCGGCTTTCTCTATTTATGTGGTAAACCAGAGGACTGGTTTAATCAACTTCACCCATCTCCTTTCACTGATCAACCTAGCAAGTAACTATCTTACACCACCAACAAATGACTATATCCATACCATCTTGAACTACCAGGATTCCACAATATATTGGTCTATATTAAGATTAATATTTTATAAAAGTCTATATTATGACTAATCATAAATGTGTTCTAAGAATTTACGACAATTATCTAATACAGGGAGATGCCAGAATTTTAAGTTTATGGATTCAGGATTTGATTCTTTTAAAGTCACCAGTTCTAGATTAATAATTTGTATATGTTAAATAGATTTCTTAAGACAAATATAAGATTTTTAAAGGCTAGCTCCGCCCCTACTGATATACATGTCCTATCCAAATAAACAACCAAACAATGCCAGTCATCGGTTTTCATGCCAAATAGACCTTCATGTCGAGACAAATATTTCTAATATTTAGCAGACCAAGATGCACAAGAACAAAAATGATGTAGAAGATTTAGGCAGATGTCTTACTGTACAGTCTCGCCGATTTTATTGAATTCCGCTCCTGGTGCACATATAGATATTGCCTTTTCCAAGCATTCTTTAGTCACCTAACACATCAAATAGAAAATTATAGGTGGGATTATTGCAGATGTATCTGTACAATCAAATAAGATGTTTTCTTCCATAATACAAAGAAAAGAATAAACAAATTTTATTGTTGATAAGTTAAAGCAAAAAAGAAATCCTTGAAGTAGAAAGGTAGAAATTCAAATTAAGCAAAAGAGGCAACGACGTGTGATTTAAACTACACTTTATTCATAGATTCTCAATTATTGAGGTTCTCTATTCAGATTAAAATTCTGATCACCAACGATAAGTTATTAGGACAGCCTATTCCACGTAATTGTCATTTGTGCAGTTAAGCTAAAAATTTTGAGCATGCATCAATAATTAAACTTGTTTACCATGTCATCTGAAAATTGCACCTAACTAAAAAGTTCAAAGAAAAATGTAGTTCCATTTCGGGAAAAGATACCATGCTTTCTCTTTTTGATTTTTGTCTTTTTTTTATTGACTAAGATAGTAAGCTTTTCTCACTCGCTCATATAGTCAAACCTTCTCTAAAATCAAGTATTTCTTGTATGTGAAGTCTACTGAATGACAGCCTAGAAAATATGGCATGAGATATCTTAATGGTATGGAAAAGCAACATACAGTTATAATGTCAAAGAACTCAGCTCTGTCGGAGAGCTCACTAGTACACACATTTCAGCGCATGCTAGGATGAGGTCACCAAGAATTTATTTGACATTCACATAATACAAGTAAATTATACAGCTATAACTTTAGATAGTGTGCTACCGTTACAAGATTGAGGACCTGTACAAGAACATGTATCACCTTGAATTACAAAAAACAGATACCCTATATCCCAATTTATGTGAAATGATTTACATTGACATTTTGATTAAGCCGATCATATGTACTTAACACTATCTTATACAACTTTCACTTCTGCCAAGAGTACAAATTCAAACAAAGATGTCATCTTTTCCCAAACACACTTGTAGTTCAAATGTTATACTTGAATATATTTTTCCAATTTTACATTATAATACACAAGTCTCATTAACTTATTCAACTACATGCACTGTCAAACTTGTATATGAGATGGGTTGTCTGTTGAGGCAATAAAGATAAGAGGCACTATTCATGTCGGATATGATTTAAAAAAAGAATGACATAACAGACATGTAGACATAGAAGAGATTTCCTAATACACAGAGTGAAACCGAAGTTTTGCCAAAAATACTTTTCTTACAAAGCTAGAGAAACTTATCAGGTTATCAACAAAAATAGGAAGTTGAACTTCCAGCCATCAGGGCCATAAAATAAATATTTTCTTTGCTTTTAATCATGAGCACAAATGCCGAGTATAGATACAAAAATTGGTACTAAATTTCCCTATATTCGGAGAGTAAATATACAACCAGAATGTCATACCTGCACCAAGTTTTTGGCTTCGTCATCAATATTTTCCAAAAAGAACATAGCTGATGTGTCACCACGGTAACCTTGCATATATCAACCAAGCCAAAGAGAGAAAACAAAGAAAATCAATCTTCAGGAGGCATACTGCATTTACACAACCATGTTTAACTAATTGAATTTCAAGTGAGCAACACAAAAGGAAGGAAAGTCATAGAAGACGGTGCATCAAGGGAGGCTCATCCTCTATACAATGAGAGGTGGTGTCAATGTAATAAAAATAGTGAAGCTGGCCATTTTGACAAAAGTAAGATAATACATCTTTATGATTTTCTTAAGCATTTTACAAGGGTCAAACTACTAACGTCACGCTCCATAATACTTGACATTAAAAAATTTATTACAAAATTTATACACTAAAGAAAAGACTTCCCAACTTTCTCTATTTATGTGGTAAACCAGAGGACTGGTTTAATCAACTTCACCCATCTCCTTTCACTGATCAGCCTAGCAAATAACTATCTTACACTACCAACAAATGACTATAGCCATACCATCTTGAACTACCCAACACACTAAACTCCCTACTGACAACATTCTTGTCACTCTCCATTAATGCCCCATCCACTGACTATTACCTTTACAACCTCCACTAAAATATAGTCACCAGAACCCCACCCCTACCCCAACCCACACCCTTTAATATATTGATTAAACCTCCATCACCATGACCACAAGCACCCCTTATACACAAGTAGGTACAGTGGGAGCAAAATGGTATTTGGAGACTTAAGTAGGAGATAGTAGTGGAGATCAGTAAGGGCACAGGAAACTAAAAATAAAATAATAATGATAGAAAGGTAGATTAAAGGGAGTTATAAAAAGTACTATATATGCTTGAGGTTCACAAAGTGAAATGATATAGCTAGTTTTCATATAACGATATAAGTGAGCAAGAAACAAAGATAAAGCACAAATTCAATTCAAGAGATTACCACTACCAACAGTAATAAATCTAGTGATTTAATCCCACTCGGCTGACAGGCAAATCAAAACTAGACGATTATATCAAAAATGACATGTAAGAAGATGCAAAAGCCCTGGTTCTCAAGAGTAAGGATAATAGCATCTTGAAGAACCATGAGAAACCATATATCTTACCTCATTGTATTTATAGCTTCAGGAAGGCAGCTTATCTCTTCTTGGATACACAACATCTTTCAGTATAAACACAAAACTTGAAGCAATGAAGAGACAAGAAATGACACTAATTAATTGCAACAAAATACTTACATTAAGATAAACGGTAACGCCAATATTGACAATATCCCAATCCTAAATCATAAAAAACCACAGAACATAAGAATGTTAGTATGTTGCTAAGTTGAATTCTTGGTTATGAAAAAAACATCTATTCAGTAGAGCAAACATCAAGCGAACGTGAATCTAAAATTCCGTGGCAAATGCACTCATTCACTGAGGTGCACACGCTCTTTGGATGAGAGATGAAAGGCGAATGTTATGGTGGAATATAACAGAGGCCTGGAGAGTTTTTTGGACAGATTTCTCGCAGATTTTTGGCTAGGGAATTAGAAATTGATGTGATTTTGGGGATTTTTGGTTTAATCCTTTTTGGGTTTTCAATTAACACTTAGAGAAGAGGGGTTTCAGACTGGACGATAGGGAGATAGGGTGGTGCGGTAGAGGTGGCTAATGTCTTTTTAGGGTTCCTCATGTGGTTTGGTGAGAGAGGGGTAGACACTGATCTTGATAGGGTCTGCTAGGTTGATGGCTGCTATATGTCTGCTAATATATAGAAAAGTTTAAGAGGAAAGAAATTGTGGAAAAAAAATTATAGCTTGCCCAAGCACATCGAATTTTGTGATATCTCACATCAGTTGGTAAGATTATAAAGGAGCAAGATGGTGACTCTTCAGCTACATTAAATTACTTACTTTAGATTGTGTGTAAGTTGGGATGTGTACCGGAAAAGAAATAGTATAGCTTTTGTCGGACTCATAACGGAGTCTTGCCAGATTGAGTGACGCAAGAGGTTAGGGTTGAAGCTAAGAAAAGGGCGGATATCTTCTGATTTAAGAGGCAAGTTGGAGAATAAAAAAAATATCTACGGTTGAATAAAAGAAAAAGGTAAATCTAGTATAGTGAAATTAGATGAGGGAAAAATTGGTGGGAAAGTACAACCGTTGCAATAGCCTATTTTTTCACATAACCGTTGCTATTGATGAATCATTTAGAACCTTTAACGTAACCGTTGCCGTAGATTTATCTTTAGCAACGGTTATTATAACAATATAACGTTTTACTCTTAGAAGTATTTCAATAGGGTGGAATATTTTATGCAACGGTAATAACCGTTTTCGTAGATTGTCTATCACAACGGTTATGTCACCGCTGCTAAAACATCTGTTTCAATAGGCTTATTTTCTAGTAGTGTGCATGTTCGTCCAAGGATGAAAAATTGTGCTCAACTCAATTTGAGTACCTAACTCTCGTTGCACGGCCCTCCAAAACTATGATGTAAACTGAGTACTTCTATCTGAAATGATGGAAACTAGGATACCATGCAGGCAAACAATCTCTTGGATATAAATCTCAACTAACCTCTTCGAAAAATAGGTAGTACACACATGAATGAAGTGCACGAACATGGTCAGCTAATCCGCAATCACCCAAATAGCATCGAACTTCCTCAAAGTTCGTGGGAGTCTAACTACAAAATCCATGGTGACCCGCTCCCATTTCCACTTTGGAATATCAATCTATTGAAGCAAGCCACCCATTCTCTGATGCTCAAATTTCACCCGCTGACAATTGAGATGCCGAGCTACAAACCCCAATATATCTTTCTTTATTTTCCCCATCCAATAGTGGTGTATCAAATCTTGGTACATCTTCGCGACACCCAGATGGATAGAATATCGTGAACTATGGGCCTCCTCTAGAATCAACTCCCGAAGCCCATCTACATTGCGCACGCATATCCGGCCTGCATCATCAATACCCTCATCAGCACCAGTAGTCACATCTCTTGCATCACTGTGTTGAACTTTGTCCTTAAGGACTAACAAATGAGGATCATAAAAATGGCGCTCTCTTATACGATTAAGTAAGGAAGACTGAGAAACCACACAAACTATCCCTTTCAGGGGAAAAAGAAGGACTTATATGGGATGCATGCTAGCTTCAAATGAACATAACATGCTTCTTGGATTGGACGCCCGGCGCATAAACTTTCCAGCTTCTCGTGAACCCCTTGATCCGCATTTCAAAACCAATGGACCTTGCCAAGACTCTTTTAGTGATGAGATATCTTCTTTTCGGTCGATAGCGCCCTTTGCGGGTTTTCACCAATCGGTCTCTCTCATTTCTCTTCTCACCATCGTCCGATAGTGCTCTTTGTGATTTTTCACTAAGCGAACTCTCTAATTTTCAATTTATCTACTCGCCATCGCCTTATGGTGCCCGAAAGTTTTCACAAATAGACTCTCTAATTTTATTTCTCTCAATTTGAATTGTATCAGATTCCATCAATGGCGCTTTTCACTTCCTTGCCTTTGCCAATTGATCGGAAGGACATGAACAAGGTCTTTGGGTAAAAAGTATTTTGGGCGGAACTACAACTTTGGAACCATTTCGGCGGATTCAAACTGAACCATCAAATCATCTGCCCCAGTTTCAATTTTGGGGAAATTGGGATTTTTGATTTGGTATGACTGAACCTTAGGGAGAGGCTGCCTACTACCCTTTCGGGATCAAGTCAAAACATAGTTCAGGCAAATAATTGTTATTTTTGTTTTTGTTTTTATTTTTATTTTCTTTTTCTTTTTCTTTGTTTTTTTTTACTTCCGGGTTCCAAAGAGGGTAACCAAAGAAGCGTAACAGGCTCAAGGGGTTTACAAAGGATCGATAGTGTTTGAGGTAGCAAGAAGAAAAGTCTTCGTCATTTCAGTTAGAAAAAAGCCATCACCCCAGGAGGTCTAGACATAGTACCTTTATACTGCATTTGCATTGACTGCTGTTTCAGGATCATTTCCTTTTATGTATCCCAGATACAGTGCTCCTCTCGGTAATATTTTCTGAATAATGTATGGACCCTTCCAATTAGGAGCAAACTTTCCTTTTGCTTCCTCCTGATGAGGGAGAATGTGTCTGAGCACAAGCTGTCTCACTTCAAAATTCCTGAGACGTACTTTCTTGTTATAGGCGCGGGCCATTCTTTGTTGGTACAACTGTCCGTGGAAAACTGTGGCCATTCGTTTTTCATCAATTAAGAATAACTGCTCCAGTCGGGTTTTAACCCATTCACTGTCCTCATTTTCCACTTCCACGATTATGCGAAGCGAAGGAATTTCTACTTCTGCTAGTATGACTGCTTCTGTTCCGTTGACCAACAAAATGAGATTTCTTCAATTGATGTACGCAATGTGGTTCGATACCCGAGTAATGCAAAAGGTAACTTTTCATGCCTAGAGCTTTGAATCATTTTTCTCAAAATCTTCTTGATGTTCTTGTTTGCTACTTCAACAGCACCATTGGATTTTGGCCGATAAGGAGCAAAGTTTCTATGTGTTATCTTAAATTTTTCACATACTTCTTCCATCAGACGACTATTCAAGTTTGCAACATTGTCGGTAATGATAGTAGCAGGGATGCCAAAGCGACAAATGTGGTTGGAATGCACAAAGTCTACCACAGCTTTCTTGGTGACCAACTTGAGAGTGATGGCCTCAACCCATTTTGTGAAGTAATCAATTGAAACAAATATGAATCTATCCCCATTAGAAGCTTTTGGCTCGATTGGCCCAATGGCATCCATACCCCAAGCAATGAATAGCTAAGCTACTGATATCGGGTGAAGCTGTGTTGGCATTGCATGAATCGAATCACCGTACACTGGCATTGATGGCATTTCCAAACAAAACTGAAGCAGTCCTTTTCCATAGTTATCCAATAATATCCCGCTCGCAGAATTTTCTTTGCCAAAACATATTCATTCATATGAGGTCTTCACATTCCTGTGTGCACTTCATGCATAATTCCTCCAGCTTCCTCAGCATCAACACATCTTAACAAATTGAGATCCGAGGTCCTTTTATACAAAACATCACAACTTAAGAAGAAACCACTCGAATCCCTTCTAATGGTTCTTTTCTGATCTCTTGTGTCTTGCTCAGGGTATTCTTGTGTTTTCAGAAATCTCTTAATAACATGATACTATGGTTGAGTACTAGATTCCACCTCAACCGCATATACAATAATCGTGCCTTTCTTTTATTTGAATTTCCAGGGGATCAATATGGGCATTGCTTGGGTAAGGTAACATAGCTGCTAAAGTGGAAAGTGCATCAGCTAGTTCATTGTGACATCGAGGAATGTACCTGAACTCTGTTGACTTGAAGCGTTTGGTAAGGTCATCCACATGTTGCCGATATGGAGTGAGCTTTACATCTCGAGTCTCCCACTCTACCTATGCTTGCCGAATAATCAAGTCAGAATCTCTCATGATTAATAAATCTTCAACATCTTGGTCAATGGCCATATTCATGCCCATGATGCAGGCTTCATATTCAGCGGTATTGTTTGTGCAGAAAAATCGGAGTCTAGCTGTAGCTGGATAGTGCTGACTATTGGGTGATATCAAGATTGCCACAATGCCTACACCTTTTGCATTTACTGTTCCATCAAAGAACATTTTCCAAGCATGAGTGTCTTCGGTGATGACTTTTACTGAATTAACTTCTTCATCTGGGAAGTATGTGCTCAGTGGTTGGTATTCATCGTCAATCGGGTTTTCCGCCAAATGATCTGCCAATGCCTGGGCTTTCATTTTCGTGCGAGTGACATAGACTATGTCAAATTCAGTGAGCAGGATTTGCCATTTTGCTAGTCTCCTAGTGGTCATCGACTTCTGGAATATGTATTTCAAAGGATCCAACCTGGTTATGAGATAGGTAGTATGGGCTTGCAGATAATGCCTCAAATTCTGAGCAACCCATGTAAGTGCACAGCATGTTCTCTCCAACAAAGTATATTTGGTCTCATAGTTGGTGAATTTCTTACTCATATAGTAGCTTGCTCGTTCTTGCTAGTTACATCATGTTGCCCCAGAACGCAACCAAAAGAGTTTTCTAGCACCCTTAGATACAAGAAAAGAGGTCGTCCTGATTCAGGTGGGACCAATACTGGAGGATTTGACAGATATTCCTTGATCTTATCGAAGGCCTCTTGACACTTAGCTGCCCATTTAATCGCCGCATCTTTCTTCAACAATTTGAATATGGGCTCACATGTGGTAGTCAATTGAGTAATGAACCAACTGATATAATTTAACCTGACCAATAAGCTCATCACGTCCTTATTGGTTCTTGGAGGAGGTAGATCTCGAATACCTTTTATCTTTGTTGGATATAACTTGATACCTCTCCTGCTGACTATGAAACTCGGGAGCTTGGGTGAAGGTACTCCGAAGGAACATTTGGCTGGATTCAGCATCAA
Organism: Nicotiana noctiflora; assembly: GCA_032618575.1. Classification (NCBI taxonomy): domain Eukaryota; kingdom Viridiplantae; phylum Streptophyta; class Magnoliopsida; order Solanales; family Solanaceae; genus Nicotiana; species Nicotiana noctiflora. The sequence goes on along the minus strand of JASVEL010000356.1, from coordinate 22,075 downwards.
ATCATACTTATGCAACCATTCAAAGAACTTTCTCAGGTCTCGAACATGATCATTCTGAGTCCGGGACTTTATAATTACATCATCTACGTACACCTATATTTCTTGATGCATCATGTCATGAAAAATGGCAGTCATAGCCCTCATGTATGTTGCCCCAGCATTCTTAAACCCGAATGTCATGACCTAATAATAGTAGGTACCCCATGGTGTAGTGAAAGTTGTCTTCTCGGCGTCTTCTTCATCCATCAATACATATGATATCCTGTGTAACAATCCACAAAGGACTGTATTTCATGTTTGGCACAGTTATCCACAATAATGTGGATGTTAGGCAAAGGAAAATTATCTTTTGGACTTGCCCTTTTCAAATCTCTATAATCCACACACACCCGGGTATTCCCATCTTTCTTTGGCATAGGAACCACATTGGCTAGCCATGTATTATATCGGACCACCCGAATTACCCCTATTTTTAGTTGTTTTGTGATTTCTTCCTTGATCTTATCACTGATATCGGTTTTGAACTTTCTTTGCTTTTGTTGCACTGGAGGATTGTCAGGGTAAATTGGTAATTTATGCACTACTAAATCCACACTCAGTCCTGGCATGTTGTCATATGCCCAAGCAAACACATCTTTAAACTCAAATAAGAGCTGGATTATTGCATCTCGAGTTTTCTCATCAGTGTGAATGCTTATTTTGGTTTATCTTATTTCTTCAGTAGTTCCCAAATTAACTGGTTCGGTGTCATTCAGATTTGGCTTAGGTTTGTTATCAAATTGTTCCGATTCTCAGTTTATTTCCCTAAAAGCCTCTTCTTCGTTGTATTCTAGTTCTTCATTCATTATTTCACAGTTAGACAACGTGTTTGAGTCTTTGCATGACGTCTGCAGGCATGTCATGTTATTTAAAGCTGCATTATTATAACTGAAAGGGAAAAATGAAAAAGGAAAAATAACAAGAAATCAGAAAAACTAAAAGGAAAATGGACGATGAAATACTGATTTCATTTCTTGGAATTTGGGAAGATAACAAGGTTTACATGAACTTAAAAGACAGGAGACTAAAAGAAAATATCCGAGTTACACCCTGAAATAACTAAAGATGCAGAAAAGGTGACAGGGCTAATCTACCGGGACTCTTGCCTGATTAGGAATGGAGTAGCCTTCCAATTTTGGAGTTTGGCATCTGGTCCCATGTAGAGCACCTCAGAAGTGTTAGTCCATTCCCTTGGCTCGACCATGTGGGTCTCATAAAGCATTTTCCTCATGGCTACACAGATATCTTCTATTTCCTCCGCCGTGAAAGCCTCATCATATTCTTCTTCAACATACTTAGGCTTGACAAAGGTCTCATACAAATGTGGCACTGGCTGCGGCAGAACCCATCCTTCTTTTTTCCTTTCCTCAGCCCATGTTTCATCCTCTGGGTAGGGTGGAAACCTATCCCAAAATACTTTTCCGCAGTGGGTAGAGTTACTGGCTCGACTATTCCTTGCAAATCTTTTCCCAACCCTTTTCTTGGTTTGAAGCCATGTCTATTCATTTCTTTGGCCACCATGATTGAAGCATTGGACAAGAAAGGCTTGGGGCATGGACTTCCTTCTTCATATTAATCGGCTACCACAACTTCAAATGCTTGATAGACAATGTGCTCACATCCTTCTCTCGCCTCTAAGTATGGAATAGACGGGTCACGATAGATAGACTGCTCATCTTCCCATGGACCACAATCTCCTGATCCTTATATTCAAATTTTACCATCTAGTAGAGGGTAGAGGGCACAGCTCCTATAGCATGAATCCAAGGCCTTTCCAGAAGAAAATTCTATGACGTATCCATGTCTAGTACTTGGAAAGTAACCTCGAAATCCACCAGGAATATGGTCAGTATTAAATAAATTTCACCAATGGTGTCCTTTTTGATGCCATCAAAAGTTCTCACACAGACACTGTTGGGAAGAATCCTCCCTGTTCCGATCTCCATTCTTTGCAGTGTAGAGAGTGGGCAGATGTCGACCCTTCAGCCTCCATCCACCATGACCTGCTTAACATAGTAACCCTCACATTTGACAGTTAAGTGTAAAGCCTTATTATGAGAAGCTCCCTCCAATGGCAAATCATTCTTGCTGAAAGAGAGTTGATTCATAGCGAAAACCCTTTCCACCATTCTTTCAAGTTGTTCAACCGATGTTCCACTGGGCACATATGCCTTGTTCAAGGTTTTCATGAGGATCCTCTGATGTTCGGCGGACTTGATCACCAATGACAATAGTGATACTTGTTCAGGACACTCTCTTAATTGGTCCACTGTTCCATAGTCAGGTATATTAATCTTTTGAAAGAAGGCATCTGCTTCTTCAGCACTTACCGGCTTCTTAGATGGAAAGAGTTTTCTTGCAGCGCTGTTGACTTCAAGTACACTTGAATATTTTTCAACAAGGGTGGTTCCTGGGAATTCCCCTTAAGTTCCTTGCCTTTATATGTAACCACAGTTTGTTGGTAGTTCCACGACACTGTAGAGGGGTTGGTCATTGCCTTCTGTGGTGCGCGTCGAATAACCACTGGCTCGTTCCGCCGAGAAGGCTTAATTGTTCCCTCTACCACATAGGCCCCTTTTGGCACATACATCTGTATCCTTTTCTTTATTTCAACCTTCCTCGGAGTGCTCACGACTAACGGTTTCTCTTGATGACCTCGTGAAACATAATGAACTCCGTGTTTAGGAGGCGTTGGCTCTGCTTTTGCGTCAATTTTCATTTCAGGCTCAATTTTGATAGCTTTATTCTTCTTCTCCCCTTTTTCCTACTTCGGGGGTGCCTTAGGTTTTTTTCGGCATTGGCAATAGCAATTATGGCTTTTAATGCCGGACCAAATGCTCGGTCTTCATAGATCATACCAATTACCGGGCCGTTATTGTGAGCGGGCAACAGGTTATTAGTAACATTCGGGACTTCTTAATCCCTCAGCACTATTTTCCCTTGTTCGATCAAATCTTCCACAACCTTTTTCAATGTCCAGCAATTGTCGGTGTTGTTCCCTTCCGCTCTTGAATGATAGGCACAATGGATAACCCATTGATAGGCTGCAGATTTTGGGTTCGGCCTGTTTTGGGGAATATGCTGTAGCATATGTGTCTAACGCGTGGGCTAGGCCGGGCCAGGCCTGGATTTTCTTTACCTGTACGAGTCCGGTTCTAGGTCGGTTACGGGTTGGATTTTAACAGGTTTGGGTTAATACGGGTAAAAATTGAACCATAAGGGTTACGGGTTGAGGGGGCCGGCCGGGTTTAGTGTATTTTAATTTTTTTTTTTGGAATTTTTTATAACTATTGTATGTTATATTAATACTTTGTATTAATTTAAAGAATACAAGGAAGTTGGGAAAAAATTACACTTATAAATTGCAAGTACTACATTTATTTCAAAATTAAAGTTTGCATTTAAAAAGTAAATTAACAAAAAAAATAGTAAAACTAAATTTTCATGCATAATAAATTAATAATAGTTCAAATTAATCTAACAAACTAATACATTAAGCATAAATACGTCTAATAATTTTAAAATAATACAAATTGTCTTAAAATCTTAAAATATTACATATAGCATATTTTAAAAATAACACGTTACCATCATATTCTATGATTTGAGAATTTATAGTTTTATTATACCCTAAATATATATACTATATGTTAAATTCCAACAATTTTAAATTATGTTAATTAGTATACAATAATTGGTATATTTATGGTAACTGTATATTCACGTTTTGGGCCGGTCCGGGCCGGTCCGGGCCGGCCTGGTTAACCGGTTTAATGGCACTATTCATCTAACAGGTTGTACCGAGCCGGGTAACCATTTTAAAAATTTAAACCATCCAAACCCAGCCCATCCCCTACCCAGCCCAGCCCCTCCTTACCGGTCCGGGTCGGTTCAAGGTTCTACCGGTCTGGGCCGGTCCGGAACCGGGCTGACCCGACGCGTTTAACACCTATAGGCTATAGTAAGTTCATCTAGACAAGCTTTGGGAACAAACTGGTATATGGTTCACCAACTGGTGTAAACTTTGGTCATTTAGGTGGTTCCCAAGGGCGGAAATTATTTTGTGGTAGTCGGGGATTATATTGGTTTTGGAAAGAAGGTTGGTTTCTTTAGAATGAAGGTGGGTTTCGATTAGCTTGCGGTTGCGGTCGGCCGAAAGGTTGAGCATTCATTACTGCATAAGGTGGAGGAGCATAAGTCATATCTGTGTAGGGGTAATAGTGCTGAGGGGTTCTTTCAGAGAACATGAGTCTAGGAGCCCGGTATCTTCTTCCTCCTGACACTTCCATCACTATTTCTTCCTTCTTTTTACCCTTAGCCATTCCTCCAAACACGCCTTGATGGCTTGGGAGGTTGCTCTTATGGCCGATTGGCTCAAGATTCTGCATGTCTTTAAGCTATTCTCCACTATTTCTCCAATTTTTATGGCCTTTGCGAAAGGTTTACCCATATCAGACATCATGTTTTGAAAATAATCTGCTTCTTGGACCTGTAGAAAAACAGTCACCATCTCTACCTCGTCCATTGGAGACTATACTCTTGACGCATGCTCGCGCTAGTTGATTGCATATTCGCGGAAGCTTTCTAAAGAATTTTTCTTCAGATTTGCCAAATAGTTCCTGTTTGGCGCAATGTCTATATTGTACTGAAAATGTCGAACAAAATCTGTAGTGAGATCATCCCAAATATGCCATCGAGATATGTCTTGATCCATGTACCATTCTGATGCTATACCCACCAAGCTTTCTCCAAAATAGGCCATCAGTAACTCTTCTTTCCCACCAGCTCCGCGCAGCTGATTACAGTACCTTTTGAGGTGAGCAATGGGATCGCCATGTCCATCGTACTTTTTGAACTTTGGCGTCTTGAATCCTACATGCAGGTGCACGTGAGGGAACATGCACAGATCATTGTAAGAAAAACTCTTCTGCCCACTTAAACCCTGCATATTCTTGAGACTCTATTCCAAACTCTTCATCCTGTTTCTCATGTCATCTCGTTCTGGGGCTTTAGGAGTTTTGTCCTGCTCTGGTGTGGGCTCATAAGGTGGCCGGGAATATGTATACTGAGGATAGTGGGGAGGGTCAGCCGAAAAAACCAAATTCTAGAATATGAAGACTGAAGGGTCAAAAATGTGTTTTGGCAATGATGGTTGAGTTGTTGCAGAGGATGGTGGATCAAATGTTGGGCGCAGTCCCAGATCGGAACACTTGTTGGTAAGATTCAGAGGGTTTTCCAAAAAAGTTAGCAGTCATGGTGGGTTGGCCTAGAGGAACATTTGGACGACTAATGGGGACAGTGGTAACCCCTCCTGATCTAGGGAACAACTCCGGGAATCCAAGGATAGTACTTGGTGGTTCCTTCCCATTATTCCAAGCATCCCACATTTCCATCAAGCGCAAGTGCAGTATTCAATTTTCTTCAGCTGTGTAGGATTCGGAGACTGGGATCCCAGAGAGTGGGTTGTGTTCAGATATGGGTATTGTGGGAAGAGCCATTTCAGACGACGTCTTGGTGCTTCCTTTGGATCTAGTGAAGTATCGATGTGGGGGCAACTTACCACAAACCAACCACGATTTCTAAAAACTCAGTTGGTAGATAATAACAAAGGTTAGTGTGAAGCAAATAACAGATAGGTAACTGCACATTGGGGTGTGATGCACCTATACAGTTAAATAAATATCTATGTGTTTGCTTCGGTTGCATGTGTCATCCCGACTTTTCTTTTATTGTATTCCTCTTTTCTTTCTCTTTTTGTTTGTTTTTGTCTCTTATTTTTCTTCTGTTTTTCCTTTCCTTTGGCCATGGTTTTTCTCTCAATGCCTTATTGCCTTCCTTTGTGCTTCTTTCTCTCCTGTTTTTCCTTTTATTTATTTTTTCCCATATTTTTCTTTTTTTCTCTTTTTCTTAGGATTACGGTCGAATCCTATGTAGATTGCCTACGTATCATGACCCCGCACGAATCAGACCAAGCGTAGTTCTTGCAAATAAATGCTAAAATAGAAATAACAATAAAAAATCTTTAGAACATTCAATTTTACTGATAGCAAATATTTCAATTACAAAGACTCAATATTGATACATTAAGACAAAAGACTTTAAAGCTACAAACTCCACTATCAACTATGCTACTTTAAAATGAAAACACAGACTGACTCGAAAAGGAAATACAGACTCAGACAACTAACAGACTCTAGTAAAAGGTAATACCGACTTAAAGGACAATTATGAATACAATAGTGCTCCTGGTGCCCGCGGGACATCGTTCGGTCTCTCTACGGGCCTATATGCAAGTTTCGAAGTCTGTCTAGGTCACTCATTATCTGCTTTACGAATATCATCACTGATACAAAGAAGGTAGTATGAGTCATATTCTCGCACATTTGGCATTTCCTGGTAATGTAGTGAGCAACATCTAGGATTCTCTCTCTTATTATGCCCTTTTCCTGAAGCAACCGCCCTATTTGTTGAGCCCTGGCCTCTAAGTCTGTTGATTTTATTCCTGAAGTTGTTGCAGATCTATTTCTAATCATGCCAATGATGCATAGCAGTGATCTCTTTCATCCCTGAATTCTCTTGCCTGTTTGATCATTTTATTTTCTGTGGCGATGACCTTTTTCTTTAAACCCGTGACCTCATTATCATATTCTACTCTCAACTGCTTAATCATGAGGGATCATTCTCCTGCATTTTTAGCCAATTGTCTTCGAACCTTCGCCAGTTCCCGTTCTATTTTGTCGAGATCAAAATTATAGTCATTCACCTTTGCCTCAAATTTTCTATGAGTATTGTATCTTTAGCACTTCTAACATGGTCTTCAGCTATTGTCGTCATCTTTTGGATTTGAGCTCATAAAGCTTGATTTTCTTACGCCAATTTCTTTTTCTCCCCCTCATCAGTCGCGGCTTGCATGCTGTTTTTAAACTTGAGGTCCCAGACTTGTCTTTCTAGTTCTCCTATTTTTGCCTTGTATTTATTTTCTTTGGCTAGCCAATTCTACTGCTCTTGCGATGATTCAGCAAATTCCTAGAGGTGAGGTCTTTTGGCTGGCCTCACAAATGCGACGTCCCTTCTATACCAAGCCTTATAGTTGGGCGATATTTCTCCTTTAGCTCAATCTCGGACACAAGTATTTGCCATCAAGTATTGACATTCGCTCCAGACTTTGCAAACATTTGCTTCAAGAAACTAGTCGTCTTGGCCAATCTCGATCACTTGCAAACTAAGACGACCATCCTTAGGTATTATCTGGCATCTCCTAAGCTGTCTCAACACTCGATACGGGGCATAAGGCTGGATGATTTTAAGCCTCATCAGAAGGAAATGTGGTCGGGCTGCAGGCATATATACAACTTCAACAATGGGTAACCATCCAAAATGTCCACTCGATTTGACTGGTGGTGAGGGACCAAAAATATGTTGTCCAACCCGTGAATCCCTCCAGCAATTTGACCCCTTTAACCCTTGTGTGAAACTCTTCTATGCATGTTTTCTCTGGAGACCCGTAGCTCAAGAATTGAGGACGATGGCATAGATGCTCGATCTTTCACATTGTGTAACAATAGACTGCACCCCTTGAAGAAAGTTTCTCCGGCCTTGCAGGCTGTCAGAGCACAGAAAATGTCGGCCAATCTCATAGGTGCGAGAGTACTTTTGACTTGAGTCATTAAAGTGCTGACGACCCCGGCTACCTTTATATCAACATTCTCGTCTTTTCTTGGGAATACCACAAGCCCCAGAAAAACCACCATGAAGGTGAAAAGTCTGTGCTCCTCCCATTTTTGGTGATTCCCTTTGCTACATATTTTTCTTTCCGGGTTGTTGAACCCTTCAATGTGACCGTATCTTTGATATATGAATTGTGGAGCACAAAATCCATTTAGCAGATCTACATTGTGAACTGTTCTACTTATCTTCAAAGAGTCTAGATATCTGTGCACAACTACAACTCTCCGGGCAACCAAGTATTTATGCCTCAAAGGAACCTCATCTTTCCCAATGTAGTAGGCTATTTCCTCTAATGTCGGGGTAAGCTCAAGGTCCGAAAAATGGAAGACATTATGCGATGGATCCCAACATGTGATTAATGCTCTGATAATGTCTCCTCGAGGTGCAGTATCTAACAAACCGGTAAGCCCTTTCAGATGTTTCTTGATTTCATCTTGACCTTCTTCACCCAAATAGTTCCACCATAGATGTAACTCCAAAAGGATTTTATGCATGCTTAAGAAAGGTTCATTTCGAGTCGTGCTCATCCTGCACATTTATTAAGGTGATTTACTCACTTATTTATGACCTAAAAGAAAAGACACTATTATATTTTTTATTTTTTTTATTCTAATTTTCAAAAATAAAGCCCAGCTTTGCCGATACGACCTTTCAGCACTTCAAGGAGAAGTTTTAAGGTTGTGCCTGCTACTATTAGAGAATGACTCAAAGTGGCCTTTTTGCATAAACATTCTTCTGGCGCCCTTTCGGGACATTCAGCTATTTTTCCAGAATGGAATCACCTGATTTATTTATGACAAAGACAAAATGGACATTTTTTGGCTATTTTCGAAAGGGGTGGTTGAACCCGTCAAGGGTTGCCTATGTATCTCACACTTGGTGAGAATCAAACCAGCATAGTTCGGGCCAATAAGATAACTATTTTAAAACAAAACTCCTTTTTTTCAGTTCTATTTTTGGCAAAATGCAAATAACAAAACTATTTTCAAAGCAATATTCTTTTTATTTCTTATTGACAAAACAAACTAATTTCCTTTTTTCCATTTTTTGAAAATAAGACAAAATAACGACTTTTTTTTTCATTTTCAATATACAAATAAATAATCTATTTTTTTCAAACTAAAATAAGGACTATTTTAACAAACTATTAAAAATCAAACAATTCCATTTTTAATTTCGGCAGAGTTTCAACAGCATTTGGGCATTGATTTTTCTATAACAAAACAATTAATTCTTTACACTGCTATTTCTCTCTTTTTCTTTTTCTCTTTTGCAAATTCTCGACGTTCAAAAGCACGTCAGCATGCAGGACCGAGATAAATAAATGCAATACGTAAAATGCATCATGGTGGTCGTATCATATCCGGTTACCTATCCTAGACGGACCCAAACCCTGTGTTGAGTCCCCTAACACCTACTAGGGATCTAGCATGAAGTCAAGTTATTCTAAGTTCAAAATATGGGTTGTGTTCTAGACTGTGTACCCGAGTGGATAACGCGAGTCGAGGAGAGGGCTACGTACCGAGAACCAAAAGGTCATCCAGCTTAGTAACTTGTCCGGCCTGGTCCTTATTTCAAGGTATTGACACTAACATAATAGGGAGTCTCAACCAGTAAGCACATCCCCGGAGGTGAGAAGATAAGGGTTTTCGGCACGGTTTATATACAGTTCAAATAATGTCAAAGCGATAAACATTTAGCACATTAAGCATGAATATGTAATAAAATCAGATAAAACCGGATACAACAATTATTCTAAGCTCGAATTCTGAACCCTGAACCGGAAAAGTGTGATTCCGAGTTATATGGATGTTATGGAATGAATTTAAGTGATTTTTAGCTTTGAAGTCTGAGTAAAAGCTCAAGGAATTAAGCCGGGATCGAGTTCGGGGGTCAAATTTGATAAGTGTAGTACAAGCGATGAATGGATGAGGCATATTGTGCAATGTCTACTAAATTGGACATAACTCTTCGCTCAGAACTCTATTTTGACTCCATAATATATGGTTGGAAAGCTAACGCAAAGGGATACAACTCCCCTGTTTTGCGTTTTTCCAAATTCCCAACGGAACAGGGTTAGAAATCACGGTTTCCCCGCGACCGTGGATGAACCGCGAAAAAACAGGCTTTCTGAAGTTTACTGTTCGCGGTCCGTCCGCGGCCGCGAACGAACCTCGGAAGTCGTCGCAGCAGCAGTCCTAATTGTACTCAAACTTAGTTTTTTTAGCCCTAAAACCTCTATATAAACTCCTAGTTTTCCCAATAGAGGCATGTTGTCTTTAATGCAATACTTTTGCAAGATATTTAGTAAGAGAGAATCCTCTCAACTCCTTCTTTTATTTTATATCAATTATTTCTTTATGATTTCAATTATTATTCTTGTTTCTTCAAGCATGAGTAGTTAATTCCTTTTCTAAGGTTTTGATGGAACCTATTGGGTGATGAACTTATCGTTTATGTGATTACAAATTGTGACTTAGGTTTCTATTTGTTCAACTTCATTCTTGTTGTAGTTAATTGGTAGAGCTCCCAATTAGCGGTGCCTATTTAGTGTGCATAACTTGGAAAAGAGTGCATATTTAGGTATATTGTTGAACAACATCACACCTAGGTTATTGGAGGAATCTATAACTTTAGGCGTAAAGACGGGGTTAGGAATAACAAAGTCTTGGGTGCAATCTTAAGTGAACTATTCAAATTAAAGCTAGCTAGGGTAGCTCGGGAGAGTGCACTAGTAAACTATTGTAATTGCTCGGGAGAGGGTTACGATACACATAGCGTTCATGATTGATAGAATATATTAACAATTTGTATGAGCATAACGATAAGGGATTCCATCAATAGGGGAAATCAATACCTTAGTCCTTCCCCATATTATTTTTAATCAACATTCAATTCTTTCTTTTAAGCATTCTTGATTCTTGCAAAGTAGTTAATCGAAATCCATACACAAATATACTCTAAATTTTGGGAACTTGATTCGGAAATCCTCTTGGGGTTGTGATAGTTGCAATTGGTAGGTTAATTCTCTGTGGGATCGATCTTGGACTTATTAGACCAAGTTATATTGACTGCGACCGTTGCTTGGACGTGAATCAATTTTGGTGCCGTTGCCGGGTAATTAACATAATTATCAATTGTCATTGACAGAACTTCAAAATTCTTGTGTAGTCAGGTTCTTTCTACACTTTACATTGAATATTTTGACGGTTGTTGATTTGGGTATTCAGGTGCATGCCTAGAAAATCTGCAAGGACTGGAGAACTAATTGAACGACTCTTAGACCCCGAGCAAACTTTCCGGGCACGTAACAAAGCCATCAAACAAATTCAACAATCTCAACAACCAATCAAACTATACTTCAACATGGGTGACGTAAACAAACAAAACTAGCAAGCCGGGCTAAATATGCAAGAGGCGCAGGAGGCACAGGAAGGTGCACTGTTTGACTGGGCACAACCCACAACGGATAATTTGGCAACTGCCATCGTTGTGCCAGCAATTCAAGCTGAGTCTTTCCAGATCACTAACAGCATGCTACACTTGTTACAAAACAAGAGATTATTCTCTGGGTCTTAGGTTGAAGATCCACACTAGCACTTAAAGAACTTTTTCTCAATATGCAAGACACAGAGGCAGCCGAATGTAACTCCAGAAGCCATCAGATTATTACTCTTTCCGTTTTCAGTTATAGGAGTAGCACATATATGGCTAAACTCACTCCCCATAAACTCCATAGCAACTTGGGATGAGTTAGTCAAACAATTCCACAACAAGTTTCATCCACCTAACAAGACACCTCAACAAATTGATGAGATTGTGAGCTTCAAGCAGAAACCAATGGAAACATTACATGAAACTTGGGGCAGATTCAAGGGTATGCTTGTTATGTGTCCTCACTATCGGATTCCTGAGCAGATGTTAGGCCAAAGATTCTACATGGGGCTTTCAGACAGCATGAAGAACATTGTTGATGCTTCAGCAGGTGGGGCTTTTCTGAGCAAGACTTGGAGAGAGGGCCAAAATTTGCTAGACAAGATGGCTCAAAATTCCGGGTGGACGTCCGGGAATGCTCCTATTACACCAGTGGTACACTCTGTACCTCTGGATCCATCCAACACTCTGGAGGAGAACATGGCAACTCTATTGACACAAATGAGCATCCTAACAAAGAAGGTGGAAGAATCAGGAGTCAAGCAGGAAGTTCACATTGTAGATACTACCAATGGTGGTTTATGCACATCTTGCATTAGCCAACCCATAGGTAATCCATGGGCTGCAGACCAAGAACATCATCATCGGCATGAGGATATGAACTATGTGGCAAACTATGGAGGACAGCGACAAGGTAATCAAAACTGGGACCAACAGGCTCCAATGCAGTACAGACCTCCCCAGCCACAATTTAATGTAGCAGGTATGAGGCCACCACACAACATGGCTCCATATCCTAGACCTCAGAATTTCGGCAATCAGCAGCAGGGATATCATCCACCTCCACCACCACATGGGGGTATACATGACGATGGGTTTGCAAGATTGGAAGCTATGATGCAGCAGGTAATTGGGTCAAATGTCAAAACAAATGAGAGGATAGATGCACATGATGCTGCCATAAAAAATATTGAAGTACAGGTGGGTCAGATTGCTATGTCTCTCAACAATTGTCCTCAAGGGACATTGCCTGCAGATACACAAACAAACCCAAAGGACCAAGTCCCAAAGCAGATGATAGCAGTGACTCTGAGAAGCGGTAGAGATCTTGAGGCTGAGAATGAAAGTGACAAAATCGACAGACATTCTGAGACACCTACTCCAATGCCCATTGAACTTGATGAGTCCACAGGGTTGACAGAAGTCACAGTCCAGCCAGTTGCTGAAAATAAAGAAGCAAAACAGGGAACGGAGAAAGTAGCTGAATAGGTAGAGTAGCAGATTGATGAGAAAGTGATAGAAAACGAAAAGTCCCAAGTCACTAGGAAGAAGAGGCCTCCACCACCATTCCCCCAAAGGTTGGCCAAACACCAGAAAGAGGAGCAATACAAAAAGTTCTTTGAAATGCTCAAGCAAATCCAGGTAAACATTCCCTTAATCGAAGCTTTAAAAGAAATGCCTGGTTATGCTAAGATGATGAAGGATTTGATGTCCCCGAAATTTGATTTCCAAGACTTGGCCACCGTAACACTTACTCAGACTTGTAGTGCAGTGGTCTCCAGACCCATTGCTGAGAAGCTATCTGATCCAGGTAGCTTCACCATCCCATGCACTATAGGGAATTATGCCTTTACTAAGGCCTTGTGTGATTTGGGGGCAAGCATTAATCTCATGCCCTTAGTCATTTATAAGAGGTTAGGTATTGGGAGAGTCAGACCCACCTCTATGCTTTTACAGCTTGCTGACAGGACGGTTAAGCGTCCATTTGGTATTATAGATGATGTGCTTATCCAGGTTGGGAAGTTCGTGTTTCCCGCCGATTTTGTTATTCTTGATTGCAAGGTCGACGAAGAAATTCCCATAATCCTAGGAAGACCATTCCTAGCCACCGGGAGAGCCATAATTGATTGTGAAACTGGGGAACTCAAGATGAGGTTGAATGATGAGGAGATCATCTTCAATGTGCAAAAATCCATGAGGCGCCCTAGTGAATTCGCAAATTGCTCTCTCATTGATGCAGTTGATGTGATAGTGGAGACCGACGATGCAGAGTTGACCATTGAAGATCCACTTCAAGCATGCCTGATGAACATGGAAGAGGTAAATGGTGAAAGTTTAGCTGAATGGGTACTATCTCTGGAAGGCAAGGTATTTTGGCAGAGAGAGCTTGAGTTCGAGCCTCTACACTTAGAGAAAAGAGAGACCCCTCCTGCAAAACCATCCATAGAAGAGCCACCAAAGCTTGAGCTTAAACCACTACCATCTCATCTCAGGTATGAATTTCTAGGTCCTAACTCCACTTTACCTGTTATTATCTCATCTAGTTTGTTAGATGTGCAGACTCAAAAGCTTATACAGGTACTAAAAGAATGCAAGACTGCCATTGGGTGGACCATGGTAGACATAAAGGGGATCAGCCCCGCATATTGCATGCATAAAATTCTCCTGGAAGAGGAGCACAAACCTTCCATGAAACACAAAAGAAGGCTGAACCCGAATATGAAGGATAGGGTGAAAAAGAAAGTGATAAAGTGGCTAGACACGGGATAGATCCCAAGTAAGTTTTCTCACCCTTCTATGCTATACATGTATTATTATGCCTTGAGGACATGGCATGATTTTAAGTGTGGGGTGGGAGACTTATCTTGTATTGTATATTCTATATAGTAGATGTAGCTGTAAATTATTTTAGCTGGCTTGGCCCGATGATGGACACTTGGCGACGGGTTTCTTAAGGGTCTAAGTCGGAATAAAAATCAAAAAAATTAGAAAATTTGAAAAGATACAAAAATATGAGTAGAGGACTCTTCCTTATGACGGACTATTTAGGACAAGTACTCTTGAGGGAAGTAATCCACGTAGGAATTTTTCTTTCTTTTATTTTCTTTTTCTAGGTAGTGTATCATCTCCCCCTTGGTTTTTCTTTTGACCACGATTCTTTTCCAAAGGTTTTTATTGAACCGGGTTAGGTAGATTTTTCTTTTTTTTTAGGATTAGAGAACAAAGGGTAACATGTAACCCCAAGTATGCACATTAGCAAAGCTTAATTGAACTTGAGAATGTATTATCTAAGCTTGACTGTAAAATCTCAATATGCCTTAAATTTGCACAATAATGCTTACTTAAACATCGATAGGACTTTGTAGATGAACCGGATTCCAAATGAGTTGCATGCTATATGTGTGTGAGGTTTTTACTTACATTGTATGCTTTACATGATGCCTAGAACTTGCCTTGTGTGTTTGCAAAGCGAAATAGAAGTTGTTTGGTTGTAGAAAGGATAGAGGCATTTCTTTGTGTAACCCCTTATAACCAATAGACATGAATTCACCCGTACATAATATCTTAGTTAACCCTTTTGAGCTTAAAGTCTAATTCTTTGATAACCCTTGAATGTTCATCAAATTATTCTACTGTTCTACTTTACCTCCTAGAAGCACTTGTATTGTAATGAATATTCAAAAGTCTAAGTGTGGGGTGAAGGGAAATTGAAAAAGGGAAAATCAAGAATGAATGGTAGAAAATAGTGAACTGGCCAAAATAATGTAAATGTGTTGCAAAGCAATGAGAAAAAAAAAGATATTATGAGAAAAGGAGCTATATCAATGTATATATGAAAATTAGAAAGGTCAATTACACCAACAAAAGACAAGTGGGGATTCAAAGTAAATAAAGGTGAAGGAATGTTTAGGGGAGACATAAGGAAGAAAACGAAAAGGGAAGTTGTAAAAAGGAAAAGAAAAGTGCTTAGGGAGGTTAGTCACTATAACCAAAAGTATTCTACCCGTCCCGTAACCAACATTACAACCCTTAAAAACATTTTAATCTATGATTGAAAAACTCGATTAGTGGAGTATTACACTAGGGGCAAGCCTATGGTGTGTCTGTATGCATATGAATGTTCTTTGTTGAGAGTAGTGAATTTTTCTGATATTTATAAGTTCCATGTTTTTGAATTGTTTATGGGTGGGAACTTCTCTCAATAAATTTTGTGAGGGCATGTAATTCAAGAGGAAGAAGGTAAATTTGCAAGTTAGTAAGTAATAATGTGCTGGCATGAGAGTTTACGGTTAGGTAAGGATTGTGCATATCTTAGGTTAATCATGAAAAATAGCTTTTGTGACATAATTTGGGGGAGACATAAATAAAATTGGCCTAAAGTGTGATTAAGGTTGTTCGAGGATGAGCAAAGGTTTAAGTGTGGGGTATTGATAATAGGTGAATTTGACTATATCCTAAATAATCACACTTTATTGTTGTTCTGATATTGTTTATGATGACAAAATACTTTTATTAGTGTTCCTAGTGTGTTATAGGTACACATGAGCTAATGAAGACTAAAAGAGCAAGTTTTGGAGTCAAAAGATGGTGAAAAAGGCCAAAGTGTGGTACAAGTCAAGAACTTATGTTGAAAATAGCAGGGAAGGTGTGATTCCGAGCTATATGGATGTTATGCAATGAATTTAAGTCATTTTGAGCTTTGAAGTCTGAGTAAAAGCTCAAGGAATTAAGCCGGGATCGAGTTCGGGGGTCAAATTTGATAAGTGTAGTACAAGCGAAGAATGGATGAGGTATATTGTGCACTGTCTAGTAAATTGGACATAAATCTTCTCTGAGAACTCCATGTTGGATCCATAATATATGGTTGGAAAGCTAACTCAAAGGGCTACAACTTTCATGTTTTTAGTTTTTCTAAATTCCCAACGGAACAGGGTGAAAAAGCGCGGTTTCTCCGCGACTGCGGATGAACCGCGAAAAAACAGACTCTCTGAAGTTTACTGTTCGCGGTCCGTCTGCGGCCGCGCACGAACCGCGGAAGTCGCCGCAGCAGCAGTCCTAATTGTACTCAAACTTAGTTTTTTTAGCCCTAAAACCTCTATATAAACTCCTAGTTTGCTCAATAGAGGCATGTTGTCTTTAATTCAATACTTTTGCAAGATATTTAGTAAGAGAGAATCCTCTCAACTCCTTCTTTTATTTTATATCAATTATTTCTTTATGATTTCAATTATTATTCTTGTTTCTTCAAGCATGAGTAGCTAATTACTTTTCTAAGGTTTTGATGGAACCTATTGGATGATGAACTTATCGTTTATGTGATTACAAATTGTGTTTTAGATTTCTATTTGTTCAACTTCATTCTTGTTGTAGTTAATTGGTAGAGCTCCCAATTAGCGATGCCTATTTAGTGTGCATAACTTGGAAAAGAGTGCATATTTAGGTATATTGTTGAACAACATCACACCTAGGTTATTGGAAGAATCTATAACTTTAGGTACTGATATGCCTCCTTCCAAAGCTGACAACACTGAGTGGGAGTACCTATATCTGTACAACAAAAATGTGCGGAAGAGTAGCACGATCACACCACGGCGGTGACCAGTAAGTATCAAGACTAACCTCGGTGGAGTAGTGATGAGGAACAGTCGAGACACCTACCGGTCAATAAATAATACTCCCTCCGTTTCAATTTATGTGAACCTACTACCTTTTTAGTCAATGCCAAAAATAATGACCACATTCCCTAATTGGAAATAATTTACCTTTATATAATGATTTATAGCCCCACAAAATATATGTGCTTTATTTTACACCACAAGTTCAAAAGTATTCTCTCTTTTCTTAAACTCCATGCCCAGTCAAATAGGTTCGAATAAATTAAAACGGAGGGTATAATTATAGGAACAATGATAACGACACATGAATATATAAATACTGCGTGTATAACCAAAAATGCTACAATTCACAATAAGGGATAAATACAACAATTAACAACAAAGATATATGTGACGACCCAGTCCGTCGTCACGTAAATTACTGTCCCGTTTTCCCCGTTATATGTTTGTTCATGTTCCAATATATGTGTTTAGTGAATTTGAGTCAATTCGGATCGAGTTTGGTAGGAAAAGAGACAAATAGTCTCTTTGATGAAGGAATAGTTTGGAAAAGTCAACCGGATGTTGACTTGTGAGTTAGAGGAATTGGAATCGAATTATGATAGTTCAGTTTGCTTCGGTGGATCATTTGTGGCTTAGGAGAGTGATCGGAATTGAATTTGGAGGTCTAGTGTAGAATTAGGCTTGAATTGGCGAAGTTCGAGTTTTGGCGAAATCTGGTCGATAGGTGAGATTTTGATCCGGGAGTCAGAATGGAATTCCAATAGTTGCAGTAGCTTCGTTAGGTGATTTTCGATATGTTTACAAATTTTCAGGTCATTCGCACATCGTTTGGTCGGGTTTTCGGTTGGATGTTGGTTTCGGAAGTTTTTGTTGAAACTTAGGCTTGAATCTGCCTTAATTTGATGATTCGTGTGTTTAAGGGTATGGTTTTATGATTGGAACAAGTTCGTATGTTGATTTAGAGTGGGTTTGTATTTTTTGTTGAGGTCCTGGGGGCCTCGGGATGAGTACGAGTGATTAAACGAAGAAGATTTTGGTTTGGAATTGATGGTATTTTTGTTGCAGCAGTGATTTCCGCTTCTGCGGAAGGGAGACCGCAGAAGCGGCTCTGCAGAGCGGAAGATCAATCGCAAATGCGAGTTTAGGGTTGGCCAGAAAAATCCAAAGAAGCGGGTGCCTTGTCGCAGAGGCAAGCTCGCAGAAGCGGGCATATGTCCGTAGAAGCGGAAGTCAGTGGAATGGGGAGTCTCACGGAAGCGGAGGAATTTATGCTTAAGCGGTCTCGAGGAGCGAGTGTTGAACCACATAAAATGGTTTGGGGTATTAATGAAATGTCGCAGAAGCGACTCAATGACCGCAGAAGCAGACACGCGAAAGCGGCACTGTAGCCTCAGAAGCGAAAACTGTTACACCTTGTGTATTCGGTGTTACCATGCTGTAAAAGGGCTAATTCGATAGGAATATAATTTCTATGAAATTTAAATTATTTGATAGTTATACGCTAAGATTGGAAGTCATTTGAGTTGTGATTAAAAATTCGACAAAGATCGTCGCAAGTTATGGGTTTTAAATTTTACTGGAATTTGGATCAAATGTTGATGAGCTTTTCTCTCAATATACTGGGAATTATGGTGTGTTCTACCTATCGAATCGAAGGTCTATGAGTCTAGTTTCTAACGCAATAAACCGTTCGTTAATACGACTTCAGAGTAGAGAGATATTAATATTTTTGTACAGGGGTGCACACTGTTACGGGAACAGTGTGCAAACCGGGTTTTGTCCAAATATTTTTTTATTTAAGTCATCCAAAACAGAACCCCTTCGTTTATTTCTCTCCAAAACAGAACCAAAACCCTTGGTATTTCCTCTCTAACTCCACCCATCCATCTAGCCAAGCATAACAACAATTTAATCATCTTCAACCATGGCAACTTCGGAATCGTGAATTCTTCGGTGATTCACTTCTCATAGCAAGACTCCGCCTTGAAAAAAATTTCGAATTTTGAGTAATTCTAGTCACATAAGGTATGATTTAACTTCCTCCTTATTTCTTGTAAACATCTACCATAAGAATTCTTAAGAAATAGTTGAAATCTATAGAAATATTCTTTGATTTTTGTTAAGAAATCCCTCTTAGTAGGACTTGGTTGTTTGGGCTGTTTTATATAGTTTTATTGTGTTGATTGAATCTATGAACGTATGGCTGGAATCATGTCGATGAGGAGATGTAGTAAAGTAAAATTTTGATGGTGTGTTGGGTAAAATTAAACTACAAAAAAGGGTCTACAATTCATGCCCGCAAGTTGTTTGCTTAATTGTCTAAATGAGGAATTATATAGGATATGAGCTTGAATTTGATATTGGATGGTTCGTGTTATGTAGGAAATCATTCCTAAGGCTTTCGAGTTCTCGAAAATCGTATATAACTCCATCGACAAGGTATGTAGGGCTTTCGCTATATTTTTCGGCATGACTAGAATTCGAATAAACGTTTATTGAATTGTTTCGTCGGATGAGAGTTATTTCAGCTTCAACTTATAAAGATGCTTAGAACTGATTCTTTCTCATAGAGTGCGTACTTCAGAGAATATCCATGTATTCTCGATTTTCCTTGTTCCGTGCTTAAAAAGAACTAGAGCCTTTTTACTCGTTGTCATTTCGACATTCATATAAATCTTGAATATGTATCACTTACTTCAAAGGTATTCATAATACATTGATCTCATGTTCTTAGTACCTGTTGACTCGTAGTTAAGAAAATCAGATATTTTAGCGATAATTATGATAGTCGGGGAATAGTGATGATATGTGTAACGACCCAAAGGGTCATCACTTATTTAATTAATCATTTCGAGCTTTTGAGGTCTTGAAAACCTTATTCTATGTTGTCTCGATTTACGTGCACGATCCGAGCATGTAGCCGGAAAGATTTTGTGATAGAAAATATGAATTCTATGAGAAATTTGGATAAAAATGATATTAATATTGATATGGTTGACTTCGGTCAACATTTTTGGTAAACGGATCCGGACCCGAGATTGGATGGTCCCGAGAGGTCCGTAGAAAAATATGGGACTTGGACATGCGTCGGGAGTCGAATTCTGAGGCCTAGAGCCCAAGTTATGAATTTTTATGTGAAATTGTTTTTGATGTAATTATTAAAGGAAATAAATTAATTGACCTTGGAATCGGGCTCGTATTTTGGTTCCGACGCCCTGTACAAGTCTTAAATATTATATATGTGATTTCGTAAAGTTTGGTGACATTTGGATGTCGTTTGAGATGTTTTGGACCTTGAGTTCCAAGTTAAGAAGTTTTGAAAATCAAAAGTATGAAAATCATGAGTTTGAGGCTTGATTTGATTAAAACGAAGTGATATTGGCGATGTGATCGCACGAACAAGTCCATAATGTGTTTTTGAGGTTATGTACATGTTTGGTTTGGAGCCCGGGAGGCTCGGGTAAAGATTTGATAGGCCGTTGGATGAAATCCTGAAATTTTGAACTGCTGGTTTTTCACCCAGTTGTTGGCTTCGCAATTGCGAAGAATTTCTCGCAATTGCGAAGGGGACAGTGTAAGGCAAGGCTCGCAAATGCGAACCTTCATCGCAAATGCGAAGCCCCCTTTGGCCGAGCCTTGTTCGCAAATGCGAACAATTGTTCGCATTTGCGAAGGTCCCCAGTGCCTGCTTATGTTCGCAAATGCGAACATTCCCCATACTGCCTTGGTTCGCAAATGCGAACCATTGTTCGCAAATGCGAACACTGCCTTATACAGCATGTGTTCGCAAATGCGAACATTTGTTCGCAAATGCGAACATCCCTTTGACTGCCAGTGTTCGCAAATGCGAACAAATGTTCGCAAATGCGAACAAATGTTCGCAAATGCGAACTTCCCAGCCTTAGCTTATTTTTCAAACTCCAGAAGTTGGTCGGGGTTCGCAATTGCGAACCCATGTTCGCAAATGCGAACACAGAGACCTGTAAAACACGATTTTAAGTTCATTTCTTCACTTTTTACAAAACAAAAACACCCATTTGCGATTCTTCACGGATTTCTTCTTCATCAAAACGATTGTAAGTCACTTTTTACTTAATTCTTTCAATTCCTAACATCATTAAACATGTTTTTCATTAAAAATCAATGATTTTCATGGTAAAATTCTTGTTTTTGTTAGAAAATAGGTTTTTCATAAATTGGGGAATTGGACCTCGAATTGAGGTCCGATTTTGAAACAAATCATATACATGAACTCGTGGGGGATGGGTAACCGGATTTTGGTCCTAACCCCGAGTTCCGACCATGTGGGCCCGGGGTTGAAATTCACTATTTCGGGCAGAATGTTGTAAAAGATGTATTCGGTCTTAAGAATTAGTTTGTTGAGTAGTATTGATGATATTAAATCAATTGTGTATAGATACAATTGGATTGGAGCCAAAGTTGAAAGAAAAAGGCATTTCCACGGAGTGAATTGTTCATAAGCATTCGAGGTAAGTGTTTGTTCTATCCTAGCTTGAGGGAATAGGATTATGTGCTATGTGTTATGTGATCGAGTGCGGTGTATGGGTCGTGGTGACGAGCATCCATACACTGGCGTCTAGTATGACCGTGAGTCGTTGGAAAATAATTATTTTGAGATATATTACAGATGAATTGTTATTGTTCTCCCTTGTTGGGACTTGTTGTGAAGATAATTATTGATTGCCCTTGATGGGACAGTTTATGAATTATTGTTTCTTTCTTTGCCCTTAACTGTGATTGTTATTTGGGTGAGGAAGAGTGATAATGCACGAAGGGTGATGTCGTGCCATGTTTATTTATTTATGCACGAAGGTTAATGCCGTGCCATGCTTATTTATTGATTATGCATGAAGGATCATGTCGTGCCCTGTTATTGAACCATGTACGAAGGATCATGCCGTACTATAGATGTGAGGATGAGAGTAAAAGCACGAAGGGTGATGCCGTGTACTTTATTTGTTTATTTGGTGAGGATGAGAGTAAAAGCACGAAGGGTGATGCCGTGTACTTTCTTTGTTTATTTGGTGAGGATGAGAGTAAAAGCACGAAGGGTGATGCCGTGCAACTGCTTGCTATTTCTTGAATTGATATTACTTGTGTTTACATTATACTTTGTTTTTCCTTGTGAATTTATTAACTGTAGTTAATTGTTGAATTCTTTAAGATATTCCTTATTGTGTTAATATTTGATTATTCTTGTTATTTTGTGGTACACATATATATATTGAATTGCA
>JASVEL010000355.1:0-54219 GCA_032618575.1 Nicotiana noctiflora | reverse complement strand
CAGGTTTATGTGGGTGTCTGGTCCTATGCTTGTCACTACTTCGCCGGGATAGGCCAGGCACTTACCAGCACATGGGGTCGGTTGTGCTGATACTACACTTCGTGCGTTTTTGCACAGGTCCAGGTTACGATCAGGAGCAGCAGCAGTAAATCGATTGCGTGGGAGTTGATCATATTTGAGACCGAGGTAGCTTGCAGACGTCCGCAGGCCCGGCGTCTCTCTCTTTATTTATGTTATTAGCTGGAGTCTCTTTGTTCCGAGACAAACAGAATTATGTTATATTTCTTTCAGACTTTTATGTGTAGTATTCCATAGTAGTTCGTGAGTTGGTGACTCCACATCTTGGGTAGAGGATTTCAGTATAATTTTCACCTTGTGATTTGTTATTTCCATTTCGATAAAGTATTCCGCATTTATTTAATTGAAATTGTGTTAAAAAAACAGGATAGTATGAATACAGTGGCTTGCCTAGCTACCACGAGTAGGCGCCATCACGATCCCGATGTTGGGGGAAAATCCGGGTCGTGACAAGTTGGTATCAGAGCTCTAGGTTACATAGGTCTCACCACTCACGAACAAGCTTAGTAGAGTTTGAGAGGTAGGTACGGAGACGTCCGTACTTGTCCTCCAGAGTCTATTGAGTTAGGAAAGAGTCTCTCATTTATTCTTTCTTGTCGTGCGACTTGTTCCTCAATTACTCATTGAATTTCTATTCTGTCCTTTCGCAGATGGTGAGGACACGCGCTTCTTCGTCCGCCGACCAGCAGCCCGAGCCCCAGGCAGCTCCTGTGAGGGGCAGGGGCCAAGGCCGTATCAGAGGCCGTGGTAGGGGTAGAGCTCAGCCCCAGGCAGCTACTCCAGAGGTGGAGCCTCATATTGAGATTGACGAGGAGGTTCCGGTTCCAGCAGCTCCAGTGGGCCCAGCTCAGGTCCCAGGAGAGGCTTTAATTACCCCGGATCTCCGGGATGCTTTGGTCAGAATAGCGGGATTCATGGACAGCATTGCCAGAGCGGGTTTATTATCAGTTGCCCCAGCCGCTTCTCAGGCTGGAGGAGGGGCCCAGACTCCTATTGCTCATACTCCGGAGCCAGTAGCTCCTCAGCCTCAGGCACCAGTGGTTCAGCCAGCTGTGGCCACTCAGTCAGGTACCACGGCTCATGCCGGAGATGGAGCGGCCATGACTTCTAATTCTTTATGGAGACTTGATCGGTTCTCCAAGCTATTTACCACTACCTTCAGCGGTGCCACATCAGAGGATCCTCAGGACTTCTTATTCAGTTGCCATGAGATTCTCAAGATTATGGGGATCGTGGAGACAAATGGAGTTGACTTCTGTAAATTCAGTCTTGCAGGATCCGCCAAGACTTGGTGGAGAGATTATTGCTTGACTCGACCAGCAGGGTCCCCAACTTTATCATGGGATCAGTTTGCAGAGTTATTTTTGGAGAAGTTTCTCCCTGTTACACAGCGAGATGCATTTCGGAGGCAGTTTGAGTGCCTCCAGCAGGGTACTATGACTGTCACTCAGTATGAGACGAGATTTGTTGATTTGGTATGTCATGCAGTGATGATACTCCCCACAGAGCGGCAGAGGGTCCACGGGTTCATGGATGGGCTTAATCAGCCGATTAGACTTCAGATGGCTGTGGGAGTAGGGAGTGATATATCTTTTCAGGAGGCAGCTAATGCAACACGTAGAGTTGAGATGACTCTTGCTCGGAGAGGTGGTTATCCTTCAGACAAGAGGCCTCGCCATTCCGACAGATTTAGTGGTTCTTCTTCTGGAGGCAGGAATCTTTTGATAGGGGCCAGTCTTCCAAACCTTTCCATTCCGCCATTCAGGCTTCACCGGGTGGACCAGGCGATTATGGGTTTCGTGAGCAGTATTCAGATCAGCCTCCTATTAGTGCTCAACCTCTTCAGAGTGTTCGTGGGGGCCATTCAATTCGTCAGGGCCAGCATCCCCATCAGCCTAAATGTTGTTACGGTTGTGGTGACCCAGGTCATCTTGTCAGGTTTTTCCCTCGAGCGATGGGCAACACTTAGCAGCGGGGCCCTTATCCCATGATTCAGGCCCCAGCTGACCTTCAACCTACCCAGCCAGCCAGAGGCGGGGGTAGAGATCGTACAGGTAGAGGTTGAGACCGTAGAGGTGGAGACCGTCCAGCCAGAGGTAGAGGTCAGCCAGTGGATGACTGTCCCAGAGATGTAGCTCAGAGGGGAGGTGTTGATCCCCGATTCTATGCTTTACCGACCAGGCCAGAGGTAGAGGCATCAGATGTCGTGATTATAGGTACCATTCTTGTTTGTGACAGAGGTGCTTCAGTATAATTTAACCTTGGGTCTATATATTCCTATGTGTCTTCCTACTTCGCACCGTATTTGGCTGTGCCCAGCTATGCTCTGGATATTCCAGTTTATGTGGCTACACTAGTGGGCGACTCCATTGTAGTCGATCGGATGCATCGTTCGTGCGTAGTTATATTTGGGGGTCTTGAGACCCATGTTGATCTGTTGCTTTTGGATATGGTAGATTTTGATGTCATATTGGGGATGGACTGGTTGTCCCCATACCATGCTATTCTTGATTTCCATGCTAAGACGGTGACCTTAGCCTTACCAGGAATCACCCCGATTAGAGTGGAAGGGTACCTCAAGCCACTCCGTTCGCACTGTTATTTCTTATGTTAAGGCTCGACGTATGGTCGAGAAGGGGTGTCTAGCTTATTTGGCTTATGTTCGTGATTCCAGCGCAGAGGTTCCTTCCATCGAGTCGGTCCCTATTGCACGGGAGTTTCCGGAGGTTTTTCCTTCAGACCTGCCGGGCATGCCACCCGATAGGGATATTGATTTCTGTATTGATCTGGCACCGGGCACTCAGCCCATCTCTATTCCACCCTATCGTATGGCCCCGCCGGAGCTAAAAGAATTGAAAGATCGGTTGCAAGACCTTCTTGAGAAGGGCTTTATCAGGCCCAGTGTTTCCCTCTGGGGAGCACCTGTATTATTTGTAAAGAAGAAGGATGGCTCGATGCGGATGTGTATTGATTACCGGCAGTTAAACAAGGTGACTATCAAAAATAAATATCCACTGCCGAGGATTGATGATTTGTTTGACCAGCTCCAGGGAGCGAGGGTATTCTCTAAGATAGACTTGAGGTCATGCTACCATCAGCTGAAGATCAGGGCGGCTGACATTCCTAAGACAGCCTTTCGCTCTAGATATGGGCATTATGAGTTCTTGGTCATGTCCTTCGGGTTGACCAATGCCCCAGCAACATTCACGGAGTTGATGAATCGGGTATTCAGGCCTTACTTAGATCTGTTCGTGATACTCTTCATAGATGACATCCTGGTGTACTCCCGCAGCCAGGAAGAGCACGAGCAGCACCTCAGAGTGGTTCTTCAGACTCTGAAAGATAACCAGCTATATGCCAAATTTTCTAAATGTGAGTTCCGGCCGAGTTCGGTAGCATTTCTGGGTCACATTGTATCAGTGGAAGGTATTCAGGTAGACCCAAAGAAGATTGAGGCAGTCCAGAATTGGCCAGCTTCAGTGACTGAGATCCGGAGTTTCTTGGGATTAGCAGGTTACTACCGTCGTTTTGTAGAGGGGTTTTCTTCTATTGCAGCCACCTATGACCAGATGGACCCAAAAGGGTGCCCCTTTTCAGTGGATCGAGGAGTGTGAGGCGAGCTTTCAAAATCTCAAGACAGCTTTGACTTCGGCCCCTATCTTGATGTTGCCTACCGGTTCGAGATCCTATACAGTTTATTGTGACGCATCTCGTACAAGGCTTGGAGCGGTATTGATGCAGGATGGTAAGGTTATCGCTTATGCTTCGAGGCGGTTAAAGATACATGAGAAGAATTATCCAGTTCATGATCTTGAGTTAGCAGCTGTGGTTCATGCCTTAAAGATCTGGAGGCATTATCTATATGGTGTGACATGTGAGGTGTACACTGATCACAAAAGCCTACAATACTTGTTCAAGCAAAAGGAGTTGAATCTACGACAACGGAGATGGTTAGAGTTGCTAAAAGACTATGATGTTACTATCTTATATCACCCAGGTAAGGCCAATGTGGTGGCCGATGCTTTGAGTAGAAAGTATGCCAGCATGGGTAGTCTTGCATACATTCCGGTCAGTCAGAGACCATTAGCTCTAGATGTCCAGGCCTTAGCCAACCGGTTCGTGAGATTAGACATTTCTGAGCCTAGCAGGGTGTTAGCATGCACGGTCGCTCGTTCTTTATTATTAGAGCGTATCCGTGAGAGGCAATTTGATGATCCTCATTTGCGTGAGTTGAGAGATACAGTACAGCGGGGAGGTGCCACACAGGTAAGTCTAGATGATGATGGGGTATTGAAATTGCAGGGTCGAGTTTGTGTGCCCAATGTCGAAGGGATTCGAGAGTTGATCTTAGCGGAGGCCCACAGCTCGCGGTATTCTATTTACCCAAGCGCCGCGAAGATGTACCAGGACTTACGGCAACACTATTGGTGGCGCAGAATGAAGACAGATATCGTTGCGTATGTCGCTCGGTGTTTAAATTGTCAGGCAGGTGAAATATGAGCACCAGAGACCTGGTGGTGTGTTCCGGAGGATTGAAATTCCCGAGTGGAAATGGGAGCGGATCACTATGGACTTCGTTACTCTGGACTTCCTTTGACTCGGAGAAAATTTGATGCTATTTGGGTCATTGTTGATAGGTTGACCAAATCAGCACACTTTATTCCAGTATTCTGTCTCCTACTCGTCGGAGAGGTTAGCGGAGGTTTACATTAGGAAGATTGTTCGTCTCCATGGGGTGCCGGTATCTATTATCTCCGATCGGGGTACGCAGCTTACCTCGCGGTTCCGGAGAGCGGTCCAAGCGAGAATTAGGCACCCGGGTTCAGTTGAGTAGAGCATTTCATCCTCGGACGGATGGCCAGTCCGAGAGGACTATTCGGATTCTCGAGGACATGCTTCGAGCCTGTGTTATTGATTTCGGAGGCTCGTGGGACCGGTTTCTGCCATTAGCAGAGTTCGCCTACAATAACAAGTTACCAATCTAGCATCCGGATGGCTCCATATGAGGCGTTGTATGGTAGGCGATGTCGATCACCGATTGGATGGTTTGAACCGGGAGAGGCTCGGTTGTTGGGTACATACTTAGTTCAGGAGGCCTTAGATAAGGTCAAGACTATTCAGGAGAGATTGCGTTCAGCTCAGTCCAGGCAGAAGACTTATGCGGATCGCAAGGTTCGAGATGTGGATTTCATGGTCGGTGAACGAGTATTGCTCCGAGTGTCGCCTATGAAGGGCGTGATGAGGTTTGGGAAGAAGGGCAAGCTCAGCCCTAGGTATATTGGCCCATTTGAGATTTCGCATTTGCGAGCCTTGCCTTACAGATTAGCTTTGCCGCCTAGCTTATCAGCCGTGCATCCACTTTTTCATGTATCTATGCTTCGGAGATACCACGGCGATCCCACACATGTGTTAGACTTCAGTACTGTCCAATTGGACAATGATCTATCTTACGAGGAGGAGCCGGTGGCTATTCTAGACAGGCAGGTTCGACAGTTGAGGTCGAAGAGTTATCCTTCTGTGCGTGTTCAGTGGAGAGGTCAGCCTCCTGAGGCATCGACCTGGGAGTCCGAGTCTGATATGCGGAGCCGCTACCCACATTTGTTTCCTGACTCAGGTACTTCCTTCTTTTGTCCGTTCGAGGACGAACGGTTGTTTTAGAGGTGGAGATTGTGACGACCCAAAGGGTCATCACTTATTTAATTAATCATTTCGAGCTTCGAGGCCTTGAAAACCTCATTCTATGTTGCCTCGATTTACGTGCACGATCCGAGCATGTAGCCGGAAAGATTTTGTGATAGAAAATATGAATTCTATGAGAAATTTGGATAAAAATGATATTAATATTGATATGGTTGACTTCGGTCAACATTTTTGGTAAACGGATCCGGACCCGAGATTGGATGGTCCCGAGAGGTCCGTAGAAAAATATGGGACTTGGACATGCATCCGGAGTCGAATTCGAGGCTTAGAGCCCAAGTTATGAATTTTTATGTGAAATTGTTTTTGATGTAATTATTAAAGGAAATAAATTAATTGACCTTGGTATCGGGCTCGTATTTTGGTTCCGACGCCCGGTACAAGTCTTAAATATTATATATGTGATTTCTGTAAAGTTTGGTGACATTTGGATGTCGTTTCAGGATGTTTTGGACCTTGAGTTCCAAGTTAAGAAGTTTTGAAAATCAAAAGTATGAAAATCATGAGTTTGAGGCTTGATTTGATTAAAACGAAGTGATATTGGCGATGTGATCGCACGAACAAGTCCATAATGTGTTTTTGAGGTTATGTACATGTTTGGTTTGGAGCCCGGAGGCTCGGGTAAAGATTTGATAGGCCGTTGGATGAAATTCTGAATTTTTGAACTGCTGGTTTTTCACCCAGCTGTTGGCTTCGCAATTGCGAAGAATTTCTCGCAATTGCGAAGGGGACAGGTGTAAGGCAAGGCTCGCAAATGCGAACTTTCATCGCAAATGCGAACTTTCATCGCAAATGCGAAGCCCCCTTTGGCCCAGCCTTGTTCGCAAATGCGAACAATTGTTCACATTTGCGAAGGTCCCCAGTGCCTGCTTATGTTCGCAAATGCGAACAAATGTTCGCAAATGCGAACATTCCCCATATTGCCTTGGTTCGCAAATGCGAACCATTGTTCGCAAATGCGAACACTGCCTTATACAGCATGTGTTCGCAAATGCGAACATTTGTTCGCAAATGCGAACATCCCTTTGTCTGCCAGTGTTCGCAAATGCGAACAAATGTTCGCAAATGCGAACTTCCCAGCCTTAGCTTATTTTTCAAACTCCAGAAATTTGTCGGGGTTCGCAATTGCGAACCCATGTTCGCAAATGCGAACACAGAGACTTGTAAAACACGATTTTAAGTTCATTTCTTCACTTTTTACAAAACAAAAACACCCATTTGCGATTCTTCACGGATTTCTTCTTCATCAAAACGATTGTAAGTCACTTTTTACTTAATTCTTTCAATTCCTAACATCATTAAACATGTTTTTTATTAAAAATCAATGATTTTCATGGTAAAATTCTTGTTTTTGTTAGAAAATAGGTTTTTCATAAATTGGGGAATTGGACCTCGAATTGAGGTCCGATTTTGAAACAAATCATATACATGAACTCGTGGGGGATGGGTAACCGGATTTTGGTCCTAACCCCGAGTTCCGACCATGTGGGCCCGGGGTTGAAATTCACTATTTCGGGCATAATGTTGTAAAAGATGTATTTGGTCTTAAGAATTAGTTTGTTGAGTAGTATTGATGATATTAAATCAATTGTGTATAGATACAATTGGATTGGAGCCAAAGTTGAAAGAAAAAGGCATTTCCACGGAGTGAATTGTTCATAAGCATTCGAGGTAAGTGTTTGTTCTATCCTAGCTTGAGGGAATAGGATTATGTGCTATGTGTTATGTGATCGAGTGCGGTGTATGGGCTGTGGTGACGAGCATCCATACACTGGCGTCTAGTATGACCGTGAGTCGTTGAAAAATGATTATTTTGAGATATATTACGGATGAATTGTTATTGTTCTCCCTTGTTGGGACTTGTTGTGAAGATAATTATTGATTGCCCTTGATGGGACGGTTTATGAATTACTGTTTCTTTCTTTGCCCTTAACTGTGATTGTTATTTGGGTGAGGAAGAGTGATAATGCACGAAGGGTGATGCCGTGCCATGTTTATTTATTTATGCACGAAGGTTAATGCCGTGCCATGCTTATTTATTGATTATGCACGAAGGATCATGCCGTGCCCTGTTATTGAACCATGTACGAAGGATCATGCCGTACTATGGATGTGAGGATGAGAGTAAAAGCACGAAGGATGATGCCGTGTACTTTATTTTTTTATTTGGTGAGGATGAGAGTAAAAGCACGAAGGGTGATGCCGTGCACTTTCTTTGTTTATTTGGTGAGGATGAGAGTAAAAGCACGAAGGGTGATGCCGTGCAACTGCTTGCTATTTCTTGAATTGATATTACTTGTGTTTACATTATACTTTGTTTTTCCTTGTGAATTTATTAACTGTAGTTAATTGTTGAATTCTTTAAGATATTCCTTATTGTGTTAATATTTGATTATTCTTGTTATTTTGTGGTACACATATATATATTGAATTGCACAGGTTTATGTGGGTGTCTGGTCCTAGGCTTGTCACTACTTCGCCGGGATAGGTTGTGCTGATGCTACACTTCTGTGCGTTTTTGCACAGGTCCAGGTTACGATCAGGAGCAGCAGCAGGAGTAAATAGATTGCGTGGGAGTTGATCATATTTGAGACCGAGGTAGCTTGCAGACGTCCGCAGGCCCGGCGTCTCTTTCTTTATTTATGTTATTAGCTGGAGTCTCTTTGTTCAGAGACAAACAGAATTATGTTATATTTCTTTCAGACTTTTATGTGTAGTATTCCATAGTAGTTCGTGAGTTGGTAACTCCACGTCTTGGGTAGAGGATTTCAGTATAATTTTCACCTTGTGATTTGTTTATTTCCATTTCGATAACGTATTTCGCATTTATTTAATTGAAATTGTGTTAAAAAAACAGGATAGTATGAATACAGTGGCTTGCCTAGCTACCACGAGTAGGCGCCATCACGATCCCGATGTTGGGGAAAATTCGGGTCGTGACAATATGCCATTATGACTCTTCGTAGAAGTCTTTGAAGTTTGGTTCGCATTGCACGTATATAATTCATGATTTAGCATATGTATGTATTTACTTTTATTATCGAGCCGCACTATAGACGGCCGGGTATGACACATATTGTGTAACCACTGATCAGTTAGGATTACCGAGCTCCACGTGGCCGGGTACGATTCTACCGAGCCTTTATTATGGCCGGGTACGTTATGGATATTATAGCCCCACAGAGGGATTTATTATTATATAATGTGATATATTATAACAAGCGATAGTGAGCAACGATTCCACGAGCATACATTTATATCCAGGTTGAACTTTAATTTACTATCGAGGCTAGTTTTAAAAATTCAAATTTGCTATGTATATTTTCTCTTGTTAATTACATTTGTCATGTTACATTTGTCGCCCTACATATTCAGTACATATTTCGTACTGACGCATTTTTATGCGCTGTGTTCATGCCCACAGGTTCGGATAGACAGAGTGGTGTGCCTCCTCGGTAGGACCCCCAGGATCAGCGTTGGGTTTCGCACTCCACTTCTTCGGAGTTGCTGACTTTGAGTCCATAGGTACTATTACATATGTATATGTGTAGTTTTGGGTATGTCGGGGGTTTATATATATATATATATATATATATATATATATATATATATATATTTTCGTATAGCCCTATCGACATTCTGGATAGCTGTTACACTGTTGGTGCAGCCTTGTTGGCTTAGGTCATATGTATATATGTCGTGTTGGGCTCTTCTGCCTGTTGGTTATTATATTTTAGATCATATTTCATGGTTGGTTCGCTCGGGCCTTCGTGCATCGGGTGCCAGTCACACCTCCCAAGATTGGGGTGTGACAAACTTGGTACCAGAGCAGGTCAGTCCTAGGGAGTCTGCAAGCCGTGTCTAGTAGAGTCTTGTTTATGGTGTGTTGTGCACCACACTGATAAACATGAGGCTATTGGGCATTTAGGATTATTACTTTCTTCTTGATCTAGATCGTGCAATAGAGCCTAATCATAAATGTTCATTCCTATTTTTTTTTTTGTTTACCTTCTCAGTCTTGCCTAATACTACGAGACGACAAGTGGCTATGAAATTTATTCAAAGGTTAGATGAGGAGGTGGGAGAGGGCACAAGTCAGGTGCCACCTGCTAATGTAGATCAACATGAGCTACAGAATGAGGCTGATTCTCAGGCTTCCGGGGCAGCACCTCCACCGCCCCCAGAAGGGCGTAGAGGAGCTAACATACCTCCAGTCCATCTCCCAGTTGTTCCTGATCAGGACCTAGACATGCGGAGTGTTGTACAATTGCTGACTCGAATAGTGGCCCCCCAGGCCCAACACCAGACCCACATTATTAGTGATAGGTTCGTGAGTGCGAAAGTTCGGGACTTTATCAACTTGGATCCTCCAGTATTTACAGGGGTTGATCCTAATGCTGACCCACAGGATTTTCTGGATCTTATGCAACAGACCTTACAGATTATACATGCCACACATGTTGAGTCAGTGGAGTTTACTTCTTATAGACTACGTGATATTGCATTGACATGATATGAGACTTGGAAGCAGACTCGGGGGCCTAATGCACCACCAGTGACATGGAAAGAGTTCTTTGAGGCATTTTTACAGCAATATTTGCCAATCGAACTTCGAAGAGCCCGACGAGATAGGTTCTTACACTTAGAACCGGGGTAATATGAGCGTTTAGGAATATAGCATGCAATTCAAATCTTTGGCTAGGTAAGCTCCTACGATTGTTGCTGATATGAGTGATCGGGTACACCAGTTTGTTAGTGGTTTGGGGGCACACTTGATAAATGAGTGCACTACAGCTTCTCTAAACCAAGGAATGGATATTGCCCGTATTCAAGCATATGCACATGGTCTAGAGGATCGCAAGAGGCAACAACGAGCCAATCGAGAGCATGATAGAGGTCATCAGAAGAGGGCGCAATTCGCAGGTAACACAGGAGAGACTCGAGGTGGATTTAGGCCACAGTTTCCTAGGCGTCCATCTTATCCAGTAGCCAGTGCGCCACCACATTTTCAAGGGAAGAGACATGATCGACCCACTTATTCTGGTCCAGGTCAGAGTTCACAGACCCCAAGTCCACAATTTAGAGGTGAGTTCAGTCAGATGAGGCCTCAGTTTCCCAGATGTGATCGATGTGGCCGAAATCATTTTGGACCATGTCGCTAGGGTTCTGATGCATGTTATGCATGTGGACAGCCAGGTCATTTTATGAGACATTGTCCGATGGCAGGCGGAGGGGGTATAGCTCAGCCAACGGCATCTGCAGGGGCTTCTTCATCTTCAGTACGTCCTCCTAGGCAGAGTATGCAGACATCAACTGGCAGGGGTAGGGGAAGGTTTGGAGCTTCTGGTTCAGGAGGTCAGCAGAATCGCATATATGCTTTATCGAGTCATCAGAATTTAGAGTCATCTCCAGACGTGGTTACAGGTATACTATCCGTCTTTTCTATCAATATGTGTGCCTTGATAGATCATGCTTTTACATTGTCGTATATTTCCCCCTTCGTTGCTAGTAAATGGGATAGAGAGCCTGAACTTTTGCATTAGTCCTTTGAGGTATCTACGCCAATGGGTGAGTCTATTGTAGTTAGACGGGTTTATCGAAGTTGTGAGGTGAAGATTCATGACCGTCATACGTTAGCTGATTTGCATGAGCTAGAAATGGTTGATTTTGATATCATTATGGGTATGGATTGGTTGGCTTCTTGTTATGCCAATGTAGATTGTTGGACAAAGATTGTTCGTTTTAATTTTCCAGGTGAACCTATTATTGAATGGAAAGGTGATACTGCAGCACTTAAGGGGAAGTTTATTTCTTACCTTAAAGCTCGGAGGATGATTTTGAAGGGGTACATTTATCATTTGGTACAATGCAGGATATGGAGGTGAAATCTCCAACCCTTCAATCATTTCGTGTTGTGAATGAATTTCCAGATGTATTTCCTGATGAACTTCCTGGTCTTCCTCCCGAAAGAGAAATCGACTTTGCTATTGATGTGCTTCCAGATACTCAACCAATATCTATTCCTCCATACAGAATGGCTCCTACCGAGTTAAAAGAGTTGAAAGTCCAGTTGAAGGATCTTCTGAATAAGGGCTTTATCAGGCCAAGTACTTCTCCCTGGGGTGCACCAGTATTGTTTGTTCGTAAGAAGGACGGTTCATTAAGAATGTGTATTGACTATCGTCAACTCAACAAAGTGACTATCAAGAACAAGTACCCCTTACCCAGAATTGATGATTTGTTTGATCAGTTGCAAGGTGCCAAGTATTTCTCAAAGATTGACCTTCGATCCGGCTATCACCAGTTGCGAGTTAAGGAGAAGGATATTCCAAAAACGGCTTTCCGAACTAGATATGGCCATTATGAATTCCTTGTGATGTCTTTTAGTCTTACTAATGCACCAACAGCTTTCATGGATTTGATGAATCGGGTTTTCCATCCATTTCAAGATATATTTGTAATTGTTTTCATTGATGATATTTTGGTATATTCTCGATCAGAAGCAGAACATGAGGATCATTTGCGTGTGGTGTTGCAGACTTTGAAGAATCAGAAATTATATGCTAAATTCTCCAAATGTGAATTCTGGTTGAATTCAGTGGCATTCCTTGGGCATATCGTTTCCTATGAAGGTATTAAGGTAGATGGTCAGAAAATTGAAGCGGTACAAAACTGGCCTCGACCCACAACTCCCACGGAGGTTCATAGTTTCTTGGGCTTAACAGGTTACTATCGGAGATTTGTGAAGAACTTCTCTTCTATTGCTGCTCCTATGACAAAATTGACACACAAAGCCATTAAGTTCCAATGGTCTGATGCATGTGAAAAGAGCTTTCATGAGTTGATGAAACGCTTAACATCAGCACTTGTTCTAGCACTTCCTGAGGGATCTGAAGGTTATGTGGTATATTGTGATGCATCTAGGGTTGGATTGGGATGTGTTCTAATGCAGCATGGCAAAGTTATTGCATATGCTTCAAGGCAGTTACGGAAGCACGAACACAATTATCCGACTCATGACATTGAATTAGCAGCCGTTATATTTGCCTTAAAAATATGGCGTCATTATCTTTATGGTGTTCATGTGGAGATCTATACAAATCACAAAAGTTTACAATATATATTTAAGCAAAAAGAGCTGAACTTGAGACAAAGGAGGTGGCTTGAATTGTTGAAGGACTATGATGTGGATATTTTGTACCATCCGGGCAAAGCGAATGTGGTAGCTGATGCATTGAGTCGCAAATCCATGGGCAGTTTGAAGCATGTAGAAGCTGGGAAATTAGAAATGACTAAGGATATATATCAATTGGCTAACCTGAGAGTGCGACTACATGATACAGGTGACCAGGGTATAGTAGTCCAAAATATTGCGGGGTCATCACTTGTAGATGAGGTAAAAATGCGTCAATTTGAGGATCCAGAGTTAGTCAAGATTAAAGAGAGCATCCCTTTTCAGAATAATCAGTTGTTCGAACAATATGATGATGGAATTCTAAAATATAAAGGTCGATGGTGTGTACCTAACATTAGGGAGCTTCGTAAGCAAATTATGACAGAGATGCACCGGTCTTGATACTCAGTTCATCCTGGTTCAACCAAAATGTATCATGATCTTCGTCAGCTATACTGGTGGAACGGCATGAAGAAGGATATAGCTACATATGTGGCTCAGTGTCCCAACTTCCAGCAAGTTAAAGCTGAACACCAGAAACCTGGAGGACTACTTCAAAATATTGAGATTCCAGCTTGGAAATGGGAATCGATTAATATGGATTTTATTATAGGATTGCCCAATTCTCACCGGAAGTTCAATTCAATTTGGGTCATTGTGGATAGGCTGACTAAATCAGCTCACTTTCTCCCAGTTAGGACCACATATTCAGCTGAAGACTATGCAAGACTGTATATCAAGGAAATAGTTCGGCTACATGGAGTTCCGCTTTCTATTATATCTGACAGAGGTGCCCAATTTACAGCTAATTTTTGGAGGTCTTTTCAAGAAGGTTTGGGTACTCTTATTAACCTCAGTACAGCCTTTCATCCGCAGACCGACGGACAAGCCAAACGCACTATTCAGACGCTCGAGGATATGTTGCGAGCTTGTGTCTTGGACTTCAAGGGAAGTTGGGAAGATCATTTACCGCTTATTGAGTTTGCCTACAATAACAGTTATCACGCCAGTATTCATATGGCACCCTATGAGGTACTATATGGGAGGAAATGCAGATCTCCTATTGGCTGGTTTGATGTTGGCGAGACAAAGTTGCTAGGACCTGAATTGGTACAACAAGCTGTAGAAAAGGTAAAGTTGATCCAGGAAAGGTTGCGTACAGCTCAAAGTCGACAGAAATCATATTCAGATATCCGACGTCGAGACTTGGAATTTGTTGTGGGAGACTGGGTATTCTTGAAAGTGTCGCCTATGAAGGGTGTAATGAGATTTGGAAAGAAGGGAAAATTCAGCCCTAGATATATAGGGCCATATCAGATTGTTCATAGAATTGGGTGAGTAGCCTACAAACTTGACTTGCCACCGGAATTAAGCGCAATCCATCCGGTATTTCACATTTCCATGCTTCACAAATTCTTAGGTGATCCTTCTAGCATCAGCCCTATTGAGGATATTCAAGTTACCGAGGATTTATCATATGAAGAAATACCTGTTGCCATTCTTGACCGTCAAATCCGTAAGCTAAGGACTAAAGAGGTAGCCTCAGTGAAAGTACTGTGGAGGAGCAATAATGTAGAGGAAATGACATGGGAGGCCGAGGAGGACATGAAGTCCAGGTACCCTCATTTATTTAAACCTTTAGGTGGTATGCTTGAGACAAATATGGCAGGTGTTGCACAGATATCAACCAGTAACATCTGAGGTAATTAAGGTATGGCTAACCTTCTTCTTATTATTATTATTGTATAAGTAAGCGATCGTGTGAGGCCAAATTAATGTTATTATGATGATGTGTGGTCTTGGATATGTATGTTTGGGCTGATGACAGGTATTGGATAGTCCTACATATAGGGGAAACTCCGGCGAAATTTTTATAAAAAAAAATTGAGAAGTTAAGTTAACCGTTAACATTCGGGGACGAATGTCCATAAGGAGGGGAGAATGTTACACCTTGTGTATTCGGTGTTATCATGCTGTAAAAAGGCTAATTAGATAGGAATATAATTTTTACGAGATATTTAAATTATTTTATAGTTATACGCTAAGATTGGAAGTCATTTGAGTTGTGATTAAAAATTCGACAAAGATCGTCGCAAGTTATGGATTTTAAATTTTACTGGAATTTGGATCAAATGTTCATTAGCTTTTCTCTCAATATACTGGGATTTATGGTGTGTTCTACCTATTAAATCGAAGGTCTATGAGTCTAGTTTCCAACGCAATAAACTGTTCATTAATACGACTTCAGAGTAGAGAGATATTGACATTTTCGTACAGGGGTGCACACTGTTACGGGAACAGTGTGCAAACCGGGTTTTGTCCAAATTTTTTTTTATTTAAGTCATCCAAAACAGAACCCCTTCGTTTATTTCTCTCCAAAACAGAACCAAAACCCTTGGTATTTCCTCTCAAACTCCTCCAATCCATCTAGCCAAGCATAACAACAATTTAATCATCTTCAACCATGGCAACTTCGGAATCGTGAATTCTTCGGTGATTCGCTTCTCATAGCAAGACTCCGCCTTGAAAAAAATTTCGAATTTTGAGTAATTGTAGTCACATAAGGTATGATTTAACTTCCTCCTTATTTCTTGTAAACATCTACCATAAGAATTCTTAAGAAATAGTTGAAATCTATAGAAATATTCTTTGATTTTTGTTAAGAAACCCCTCTTAGTAGGACTTGGTTGTTTGGGCTGTTTTATATAGTTTTATTGTGTTGATTGAATCTATGAAGACATGGCTGGAATCATGTCGATGAGGAGATATAGTAAAGTAAAATTTTGATGGTGTGTTGGGTAAAATTAAACTACAAAAAAGGGTCTACAATTCATGCCCGCAAGTTGTTCGCTTAATTGTCTAAATGAGGAATTATATAGGATATGAGCTTGAATTTGATATTGGATGGTTCGTGTTATGTAGGAAATCATTCCTAAGGCTTTCGAGTTCTCGAAATCGTATATAACTCCATCGACAAGGTATGTAGGGCTTTCGCTATACTTTTCGACATGACTAGAATTCGAATAAACGTTTATTGAATTGATTCGTCGGATCAGAGTTATTTCAGCTTCAACTTATAAAGATGCTTAGAACTGATTCTTTCTCATAGAGTGCGTACTTCAGAGAATATCCATGAATTCTCGGTTTTCCTTGTTCCGTGCTTAAAAGGAACTAGAGCCTTTTTACTCGTTGTCATTTCGACATTCATATAAATCTTGAATAAGTAGCACTTACTTCAAAGGTATTCATAATACATTGATCTCATGTTCTTAGTACTTGTTGACTCGTAGTTAAGAAAATCAGATATTTTAGCGACAATTATGATAGTCGGGGAATAATGATGATATGCCATTTTGACTCTTCGTGGAAGTCTTTGAAGTTTGGTTCGCATTGCACTTATATAATTCATGATTTAGCATATGTATGTATTTACTTTTATTACCGAGCCGCACTATAGACAGTCGGGTATGACACATATTGTGTAACCACTGATCAGTTGGGATTGTCACACCTCCCTTTTTACTACCCCCGGAAAAGCATAAAATGTGTGCTTATAGGGTATACCTCGATGTTCAAATACTCGAAACGGATATAATAGCATAGAGGAAGGAGTTTTTCCACTTAAAGGACAATCGGTTCGGGATTTTGTTTTAATTATCAGGGTCGCCATTTGGGAAGATAATGGTGTCCCAAGTCACCGGTTAATCCCGAATCCGAGGAAATTGACTCTTTTAAAAAATGTCCGCGAAACAAAGATCTGGATAAGGAACTCTGTTAACCCGGGAGAAGGTGTTAGGCATTCCCGGGTTCCGTAGTTTTAGCACGATCGCTCAATTGTCGTTCTTGACTCTTGTTTGACTCAATACAGATTTTAACAACATATATGTGTGCTTTTACTTAAATATTTTACAGAATTGCGACATCGCGAAAACACGCCTCAAGTCACACCGCAACCAGTATGCCTGTGACTTTTGGTATATTTCAGCTTTGCCGGGATTTAGGATTTGAGTCGCACCAGGTGCAAACTCGTTCATAGGAAAGTACATTAATTCGTGCCTTTAAACAGTCTAACGTCTTAGAATTATTTTGGGAGAAGCTGTGAAATTCACTAGTAGCTTTCCCGATTCTATTTATATTATCTTATTACTAAATGGGGGCCCCGCTTGTTTAATGTCGGGCGAGGCTCGTCCCAATTATTTGTTAAAAAAGTCCAATCCTATTTATCTAACTATATTTTCTATATGTTTTTTCCTTAGTCTATTTTTGCTACCAAACAATCCAAATGAGTGAGTCCAGGCCTTATTAGTATTGGGCCTGAACTCATGGATCTATATTCAGTGAATTGTTAAGTGTATCTGGGTCTTAATAACCCAGACCAACTCTAGGCTTCTGCCAAACAGCCTAGTAAATTTTCGCCTACAGTCCAGGCCCACGCTGTACTTCAGGCCCAGACCAGATTGGAACAATAACAAAGATAAGGATGTTGAATTCATAGCAAAAAGAAATATTCAGAATAAGGAACAAAACCAAATCACTTTTATTTATTTATCAGGAAATGAAAATCATTGTACAATATGATTCATGCTATTCTTTAACTAAATGACTCGGTGTATTTGGACTCTGGCTATCTCCGCACTTCTACTTTTCTAAAGAGTGTTGATATACATAAGGTTATTTAACTAAGCAATTGAGATCTACTGGTTTAACTAGATAAAAACATGATTTAAACAGTTTAATTACTTACTAACGACAGCTAATTGTCTAATGCTAAGTGATCCAATGATATGTACACAGCTAGGTTAATGATTCTAATATGACTTTGACTTATCAGTATCATAGACCCCAATTATACGTGACTCATTATTCCATTTTAATTGTTCTTATCCTTTTCGAACTTATTTGTGTCAATATACTGTTTCACATATGCGATTATCTACATGAACACGACTTGTATTCAGATTGTGATGATGTTGTTAATAATTTAAACTACAATTGATTAACTCATTTTAAGGTTTAACCTACTTTTAACTAGGTGACTTGCCATTGATGACTATACTACTACTGCCTTACTAGCTATTACATGTTTTTGTCTTTGTTTTTCTACTAATACATGTTACATTGATTTAAACTATAGATCTACACTAATACTAAAGCTAATGAAAAGGATGATCATAAATACATAACAAATGAATTAAAAATGGAACTTCATTTCATCATTTCAGCATTTACATCTTCAACTGAATAGGAAGTGTACCTGAATCAACAAAGTAAATCAATGAGTTCTAGGCGGTAAGAGATAAGCAACAGCAAAGACTCAAGGCAATGCAACAGTGAAGATGAATATCAGCCCAAATAGAAGACCACAACAACAATAAATGAGAAATCCAAGCAGAATTCGAGCAGAAAATCCACAGAAACAGGCAGTTAACCAGATCTCCTCACTCGAAAAATTCCAGAAAACTACTTGCTATCACTATATTTTTTACTCTGAATTTTTCTCTCCTAAACCAGCCTAAGAAATATTCCAAGAAGCCCCCCTCATCAGCCCCTTTTTAGGAGGTATATATAGGAAGGGAATGGGCTGATGACTTGGGGAGAAAGTTTGGGATTAAATCCCACTTCTCCCCTCTTAAAATTACTAAACTTACACTAAGGCCCAAATTTCTGTTATCAAATCCCTTCCAGCATGTGCTGGAAGGTTCTAAAGATTCCTTTTTAAAGCCTTTTACTAACATATCCCTAAGGGTTGAAGATTTTTACTGATTTTCCTTTTTAGGGAGACCATTATACCCTTAAATCTCTGCAAAATTGCATAATTCAGGGGTACAAATTACTCCCATAACCCTTTATGCTCTAAACAATTCACCATTTTACCTATTTGACTTCCTTTTATACCCCTAGGGTCACTGCTGAATTACCCGACCTACCTAGGTCAGGTTTCCAGCATTTTTGGACTTATTTAACTAAGGGCCAGTCCTTGCATTGGTATTTAAGGACTGGCTAGTTCTAATTATTTCAAACATAGCCTCTTTTAGTTCATTTTCAGTTAATTAGCCCCTATTTAATTCATTTTAAAACTAATTGCAGGACTAGCCTGCTTTATTATTATACTTAGCCTATTTAAAACTTAGCCAGTCTCAAGTTGAGACTTAGCTTGGGCAATTGAAGCCCAATTACTGAACATAAGCTGGGCTAAGGCCTTTGCAGGCCTAGTCACTTAAGGTTCAGGGCTCAAACAGAGCCTGGGCAAGTCTGCATTTGCAGACTTAGCCAATTTTTGGGAATTCCAGCCTTTGACTGATCACAGGCTGGGCTAAGGTCTTTGCAGACCTAGCCACCTAAGATTCAGGGCTCAAATGAGCCTTGGTGAGCCTGCATTTGCAAGCTCAACCAGTTTTTGCACAACTAGCCCCTTTTGAGGTGGACTAGTGTGTTTGGACCTTATAGAGTTGATCCACTTTGCAAAGTTGACCACTCTTTGGTCAATTATTACCTAATAGCCTATTTTGTTTATTTTCAGTTCTATTTCAAAACTAGCCATTTCATGGAACCTAGCACTAACAGCTATAACCAATCCCCTAAGGTTGATAAGTGTTAATCAAATAACCATACCAACAAGAACTACTGAAAACCCAGTTATTTTCAACATGTTTTGCACACGGAGCCACATAAGACCAAACAATATGCATTAATCAACCAAAACTCAGAAAGGGAAATTTGATATGGTTGAATCTTAGTTAATCAATTAACATTATCCAATTCATGTGACAAAGTGTCAAACTCATGTCAATCTAGACTTAGTTACCACTAGCTCAGGTCAGATGACAATTGAAAAGCTTCAAAAACCTTTAAGGTTAATGATCATAGACATGCACAGAAGCTAAACTCTCACAAACAATCAGTAATAGATGAAGCAGGATTCATTTAGACCCAAGGACCACATAATAGCATAGACATGCTAACCAGGATCTATTTTCGAGTACTAATCCTAACTTTATGTATACATGTGATGGGTTAAGATGAAGATAAAGAAGAGAAGAGACATGAGGAAACAGTAAAGAAGAGTCATAACATCTATCATGCCAAGTAATAGAAGAAGAAGCAAAATTAGATAATCATGCTTATTTTAGCAAATAAAGGAACAGAAGAAGTGGCATAAACCCAACATTAGAGAAAAGTCATGGTCTTAATCAGAAGATTTAGGGGAATAAACAAAGATAAGGTAAAATAGACTTAGTATAAGAGACTAACAGCTAATCCTAGCCCTGAAACTAAACATGAGAATAAACAGAGGAGAAGAATCATTCAAACTAAAAGAAAATATCTAGTATCGACAAGATGAAGAGGCCTAACACTAATAGAGGACGAAGAAGACAACTAAACTAAACATGTGAAGAATCATGAAGAGAGGAAAAGTCATGCTGTTGAAGACTAATAGATCAGAAATCACAATAAAGATGAAACA
Organism: Nicotiana noctiflora; assembly: GCA_032618575.1. Classification (NCBI taxonomy): domain Eukaryota; kingdom Viridiplantae; phylum Streptophyta; class Magnoliopsida; order Solanales; family Solanaceae; genus Nicotiana; species Nicotiana noctiflora. The sequence continues at coordinate 33,805 of JASVEL010000355.1, read as the reverse complement.
GCACAAGATAAAACATAGATCTTTTGACTTAGAAGAAAAGGAACATGGTTTGCAGCAGATAGGACAGAATAACAACAAGACGAAAAGAGAATGAACAGTCAAAACAAGAAAATAGTATGAAGAAGACGAACAAGATGAACCTTAATACTAAACAGGTCTTTCGAATCAAAGAAACAAGTAATCACAGAGATAGATATATAAGATGAACATGCTAAGAAACCTTATTACTAAACAGATGTAATCAAAGAAACAGACAAGAATAAGATGTGAGATACGAAAGATGAGTAGATTAAACCCTAGAAACTAACATGTGAAGCACAAAATAAGAATAACAGAGACAAACAAAATATGCAAGACAAGAAAAACAAAAAACAAAAAATAGAGAAAGCAAAGCAGCAGAGAAGGGATGGGGTATTTAGCTTTGCGGGGTCTGTCCCCCAAGCTTTCCTATTTCTTTTTTTTTCCAGTCTTCCAGACTCTTTTCCTTATTCTCTTTTTTTTTTCGTTTTATTTCCTTTTATCATTTTTTTCTTTCTGTTTTTCTTATTAGGCTTCAAGACAAAGCCTTGATGGCTTTTTGGTTGTAGAGGGATGTTTGGGGAGGGTGAAAGAGTGGATCTTGAAAGGGTTTGAAGTTCCGAGTCGCCGGAGTTAGGTTTCCGGCGACTTTGTTTTGGATATTCGAAGAGCTCCGAAGAGATTCGAGGGAGGTGAGTGGAGTGGTTGGGTAGATCGGACCAAAATGGTCCTTTTGGCATTGGTTTGGAAGGGATTCTCGTTGTTGGTGGTCACCGGCGGTAGATTCCGGTGATCGGAGTTTGGAGACAAAGGGACTGTTTTATAGTTTCTTGGTGTTTGATGGGGTGAAGAAGAAGGAGAAGAAGGGAATAGGGGAGGAGAAGGGCTGGGAGTGGCCGGCGACCACCATTGAGAGTGGTGGCCACCATGGCCGACTAGGGTTCGCGAAGGTTGAAGAAGACGAAAAGGGAGAGAGGAGAAACTTCGAGGGCGGATAGGGTTGAAGGGGTTTGAAAATGGCTTGGTCTCTTCAGACCAAAGCTTTATATAGTCGGGGGGTTTGAGGAGATCTGGGCCGTTGATTTGATGAAGATCAACGGCCATTATTGGTGTTACTAAAACGACACCGTTTGGCTACCCAGGAGACCAAGGGTCTCGGCCATCAGATCATCTAAACGGACGGTTTAGATCAATCCTATTTATTTAATTAAACCATTAATTCACCTAATTATTTCCACCGTTGGATTCAGCCTGTTTGAACGGTGGAGATTGAATCTCACCTTCATTTTTTGAATTAATTCCGGATGACTTCTTGGCCATTGGATTTGGCCTGATGGATGGGTGAGATCAATTCCCTTGGTGGCCTGGACCGGATCTCTTTGGGCTGAAAGTGTTTGGGCCAATTAATTTAATTCATTTTGGCCCAAAGCCAATATACCTAATGTAATTTTTTTGTATTTTCTGATTTTTAATTATTAAGACACCATTTTATTTTCTTTTTCTTTTATGAAATATTATAAAAACTTAATTTCCTACTTACACTAATTATCTAATATTTTTTGGCAATTTTCTACTATTTTTTCCTTAATTTCCGCTACTTAAAACTCTTTTTGATGATTTTCTTCTTAAAACTAACTAATTCAATCAAAGTAAATACTTAGCCTAGTTTTTTTTTATTTTTCTAATTTCCAATTATTCAAACACACAAAATGTAGCTAATTTCAAACAAGGCAGGCAATTGCACTCAAAAATATATTTATTTTAATTTTGGAATTGTTTGCCCGGTGCAAAAATCATGTGCTCACAGCTGCCTCTCTTTGCTCGGGAACACGAAGAGTTTCAGTGCAAAGACAAGTGAGCAGTAATGAGAGATTTTTGCACATTGGCAGCTCCCGTAAAAGCATTTTTGAAAACCTTTTGACCGCACCCTGCTTTAGAGGTTGCCTACATATCCTGGGCTAAACAGGAATCAGGTCAGTGTAGTTCGGGAAGGTCCGACAGTTTAAAAACTACCGGACTCACTGTTGCATTGACACTGTCGAGACCTGCTGACTTACTCCTTATTACACTGGGGGGGGGGGGGAATGTAAAATAAAGAAGCTATTCTAAGCTATGATCCTACTATTACAATTGTTCCTAATCTAGCCTTTGTTTGCTTTTTCTTCTCTTTTTCTTGATTTTCTGTGATGCCGACTCTCTTTTTTGTTGATTTTCTTTTCTTGCTTTCCCTTTTTTTTTTCAATGATACTTCTTGTCCTCGAGCTGAAGCCCGCTCAAAACAAAACAAAACAACAAACTTTTTCTTCTGCCCCAGTGTGGGCTTTTAGCTAACATAAAACCAAAAATTGCAAGAAGTAAATATGCAAAAATGTATTCCCTTGTTAGATAGGTGGGCGCCTGGACAGAAATTAAACGTGCATGAGATGCAATGCAGAAATGTATTCCCTTGTTAGATAGGTGGGCGCCTGGACAGAAATTAAACGTGCATGAGATGCAGTGCAGAAAAGTATTCCCTTGTTAGATAGGTGGGCGCCCGGACAAAAATTAAACGTGCATGAGATGCAGTGCAGAAAAGTATTCCCTTGTTAGATAGGTGGGCGCCTGGACAGAAATTAAACGTGCATGAGATGCAATGCAGAAAAGTATTCCCTTGTTAGATAGGTGGGCGCCTGGACAGAAATTAAACGTGCATGAGATGCAATGCAGAAAAGTATTCCCTTGTTAGATAGGTAGGCGCCTGGACAGAAATTAAACGTGCATGAGATGCAATACAGAAAAGTATTCCCTCAGCCTGATGACCGGGGAATGGATTTTAAAGATGCTACCTTCCTCTTTTGGTATTTTCTTTGACCAATTGTCTCTCACCTGTGAATTTCTCTACTTATTGGTAAACTTTTCTCTTTTTGGTATTTTTCCGTTTTTCCACATTGGTCACATTCACTTTAAAGTGAATAGTGACAATTTGTTCCTGCATGAACCATGAAACAAAATTTATTAGATATAAACTGCTGGCAACTGGCATCTGCCGTCCCTGCCTCTTATTGCTTTCCTCTTTTTTTGCTTTTTCTCCTGCTGTGTGGCTTTTCAGCTGCCTATCTCTTGCGAACTCTTTTTGTATTTTCTTACTTTTCTCTTTTTTGTTTTGTTTTCTTTTCCTTTGGCCATGTTTGCCAAACTTCTTTATTTCCTCCCCAACTCTTCTTTCTTTCTGATCCAGTGTTGTTTTAGCTTTCGTCATTAGGAGCTAGTAGTTAGCTCTCAAAAGGTAAACAATGAAATGCAGAAAAATGAAAGAGGGTAAGGGTGTTTTTGGAGAGATGATAGAACTTATCTGGGCACTTGCTGGCTGATTCCGCTGACCATGCCATGTATTTAAACTCCGACCCAGTTCGTTCCAATCATTAGTCTGACTCCGAATTGTTTTCAACCTAAATCGATACTATTTTTTGTTGCATTTTCTCTTTTCCTGGTAATCCTTACGATCGCCCTACGGTGCCTCGAAAGGTTTTCACCAATAGGACTCTCTCATTTATTCTCTCTCAACCTCACAATTGCCCTGCAGTGCCGTTAAAGGTTTTCACTGACAAGACTCTCTCATTTTTATTTCTCTCAACTCACCATCGCCTCACAATGCCGGTTAAGGTTTTCACTGATGAGACTCTCTCATTTTTATTTCTCTCAACTCACCATCGCCTCACAATGCCGGTTAAGGTTTTCACTGATGAGACTCTCTTATTTTTTCATTTTTTTCATTTTTCCTTTTTGTCTTTTGTTTTCTTATACCACGGGTGTTGTCCAATGTTTTGCTCTTCCTTCATTGCATCCGTTATCATTTTGGAATTGATTAGAAGGTCTTTCTTTGGACCGTAACGTGGCTTTTGGATGGGTTAAAGAAAGAAAGGTATAAAGGCTCAAAATATTTACAAGGGTTTAAAATATTTACAACTCTCGGAATTATTCATCATAACTTTTGCCCCAGTTTCAATATGTGGGGAATTTTTTTGGATTTTTCTTTATCGTGACTGAACCTCAACGAGGCTGCCTACGTACCCTTTCGGGATCAAGTCAGACGTAGTTCATACAACGTCATCAGTTAAATGAATTTCTTTTGATTTTTTCCCGATTTCTTTGTCTTTTTCTTTTTCTTTTTTTCTTTTTCATTTGTTCATCACTTTCCATTTTGTCAATTTTAATCTTCATTTTCCTTATTGCGCTCTAAGCGATTCCGAGAGAGGAGTATGAAAGAATATATTAATCATGGCTCAAAGGGGGCTGTCAATGGATAAAGTGTTTGGATAGAGAATAAAACGCCTTCGTCATTTCAATTCCAAAATCACAACAAAATACAAAACACACAATTGAAAAGGAGTCATACATAGTATCTTTTGACCGCATCTGAATTGATAGCAGTCTCTATGCACTTTCCTTCAACATCTGTTAAATATAATTCCCCATTGGACAACACTCGCGATACCACAAATGGTCCCTGTCAATTTGGCGCAAATTTGCCCTTTGCCTCGGCCCAATGCGGTAAGATACGCCTCAATACGAGTTGTCCGACTTCAAACTTCCGAGGACATACCTTCTTATTGTATGCTCTGGCCATTCTTTGTTGATACAACTGCCCATGGCAAACTGCAGCCAATCTCTTTTCATCAATCAGACTTAGTTGTTCCAGCCGGGCTTTTACCCATTCTTCGTCATCTATTCCAGCATCTGCTATGATTCGTAGTGACGGTATTTCTATTTCTGCGGGTATGACAGCCTCTGTCCCATACACCAGTGAATAAGGCGTGGTTCCAATAGAAGTACGCACTGTCGTGCGGTAACCCATAAGAGCAAAGGGTAACTTTTCATGCCATTGCCTGGATCCCTCCACCATTTTCCTGAGGATCTTCTTGATATTCTTATTTGTCGCTTCTACTGCCCCATTCGCCTTTGGCCTATAAGGTGTGGAATTGCGATGTGTGATCTTAAATCTCTCGCAAACTTCCGCCATGAGGTGACTATTTAGATTGGCTCCATTATCTGTGATGATCACCTTGGGAATTCCGAACCGGCATATAATATTCTCATGCACAAAGTCCACCACCGCTTTCTTTGTCACTGCCTTGAACGTCTTCGCCTCCACCCACTTGGTGAAATAATCGATTGCAACCAAAATGAATTTATGCCCATTGGAAGCTGCTGGATCTATCGGACCGATAACATCCATGCCCCAGGCGACAAAGGGCCACAGTGCAGACATCGTATGCAATTCATAAGGCGGGGAGTGGATCAGATCTCCATGTACTTGGCATTGTTGACATTTCCTCACGTACCTGATACAATCACGCTCCATGGTGAGCCAATAATACCCAGCTCTCAGAAGCTTCTTTGCCAGGACATACCCGCTCATATGGGGTCCACATGCTCCAGCATGTACTTCAATCATAATCTCATCAGCTTGTTGTGCATCCACACACCTCAATAACCACAGGTCTGGTGTTCTCTTGTATATAACTCCTCACTGCAAAAAAATCCATTAGCCAAGCGCCTGATAGCTCTTTTCTGATCTCCAGTGGCCTGCTCCGGGTATTTGCCAGCTTTCAGGTATTCCCTGATGTCATGATACCACGGTTCTCCATCCAATTCTTCTTCCACAGCAAAACAGTAAGCATTTTGATCACGGACTTGGATCTGGAGTGGATCTATATAGGTCTTGTCCGGATGATGCAGCATAGAGGACAATGTGGCCAAAGCATCTGCAATCTCATTGTGCATTCTTGGGATGTGTTTGAATTCTATGAACTGGAATCTTTGGGACAACTCGTGCAAACAATACCGATAAGGTATCAATTTTAAATCTCGTGTCTCCCATTCTCCCTAGATTTGGTGTACCAAAAGATCCAAGTCACCCATGACTAAAATCTCTTGAATACCCATGTCTATTGCCATCCTTAATCCCAAGATACATGCCTCATATTCGGCCATGTTGTTGGTACAGAAAAATCGAAGCTGAGCTGTGACGGGGTAGTGTTGACCCGTACCTGAAATGAGTACTGCTCCAATACCAATGCCCTTACTGTTGACGGCTCCGTTGAAGTACATCTTACATCCTGTCTTCTCATCTTGTTCTATCTCCTAGACATTTATTGCCTCCTCATCCGGAAAATACGTCTTCAATGGATCATATTCATCATCCACTGGATTCTCTGCTAAGTGGTCCGCAATTTCCTGCGCCTTCATTGTCGTACGAGTCACATAGATAATGTCAAATTCTGTGAGCAGAATCTGCCATTTAGCTAGTCTTCCTGTAGGCATAGGCTTCTGAAATATGTATTTCAGAGGATCCAACCGTGATATCAAGTATGTGGTATATGCTGACAAATAACGCTTCAATTTCTGAGCCACCCAGATCAACGCACAATAAGTTCTTTCTAGCTGAGTATATTTAACCTCGTAAGATGTGAACTTCTTACTGAGGTAATATATAGCTTGCTCTCTCTTGCCCATCTCGTCATGTTGCCCTAGCACACAACCAAAGGAGTTGTCAAGCACTGTCAGTACAAAATCAGAGGTCGCCCCGGCTCTGGAGGAACTAACACTGGAGGATTGGCCAAATATTCCTTGATCTTGTCGAAGGCTTCCTGACATTCGTCGGTCCATTTCACTGCTGCATCTTTCTTTAACAACTTGAAGATCTGCTCACATGTTGATGTCAACTAAGCGATGAACCGGCTAATGTAATTCAACCTCCCCAATAAGCTCATTACTTCCTTCTTATTCTTCGGCGGAGGTAGACTTTGGATGGCCTTGATCTTTGATGGATCTAGTTCAATACCTCGCCGACTCACTATGAACCCCGGCAGTTTCCCTGAAGGTACTCCGAAAGCGCATTTCGCAGGGTTGAGTTTAAGATTGTACCTCCGGAGTCTTTGGAAAAACTTTCTCATATCCCTCACGTGATCAGGCTGCTTCTTGGACTTTATGATGACATCATCCACATACACTTCAATTTCCTGGTGCATCATGTTATGAAACATCATGGTCATTGCCCTCATATAAGTTGCCCTGGCATTCTTCAATCCAAACGGCATTACTCTATAACAATACGTTCCCCAAGGTGTAATGAAAGCAGTTTTCTCCGCATCTTCTTCGTCCATCGGGATCTGGTGATAACCTGCATAACAATCTACAAATGAACCGATCTCATGCTTGGCGCAATTGTTGATCAATATGTGGATATTTGGTAATGGGAAATCATCCTTTGGACTTGGCTTTGTTGAGGTCTCTGTAGTCCACACACACTCTGGTTTTTCCATCTTTCTTTGGGACCGGCACAACGTTCGCCAACCAGGTGGGGTATTTGGTGACTCGTATGACCTTTGCCTCAAACTGCTTATTCACCTCTTCTTTTATCTTTACACTAATGTCCGTTTTGAATTTCCGCAACTTTTGCTTCACTGGCCAGCATTCGGGGTAGATAGGCAACTTGTGTACCACCAAATCAGTGCTAAGTCCGGGCATGTCATCATAGGACCAAGCAAAGATGTCCTTAAATTCATGCAACAACCTTATCAATTCTTCCCTGAGGGGTGTCTCCAAATGAACACTAATTTTTGTTTCCCGGACATTATCTTCGCTCCCCAAATTTATGGATTCCGTATCACTCAAATTCGGTTTGGGCTTTTCCTCATATTGGTTCATGTCCTTACTTATTTCCTCCAGGGCTTCCTCATCCTCACATTCTATCTCACTATCCTCCTCAATTTCTTGTATGATAATGCGATTGTCAGAACTGGGTCGAGAATCCTTCATGCATGACATGGCATCAGAATCAGCACATACAGAACTGTACAGAAGAAAAGATAAAAAATAAGGCAAAAATGAAGAAAGAAGAAAACTGCATTTCATTGATAAAAAAAATGAACAAAGTTCGGGATACATTTTGATTTTTCTTTTTCGTGGGGGGTGGGAGGACTACAAAAGTAACAATTATTTTTCTGGGAAAATGATGATGAAATTTTCAAAGCTAACTACCAAGACTCCTTCCTAGTCGGGAAAGGAGTGGCTTCCCAATTGTTTAGCATAACACCGGATCCCACAAATTGCACGTCCATCTTGCTAGTGCCTTCCCCCATCTCAACCATGTTCACATCCCCAAATATCTTCTTAAATCTCATCAAAAACTCTTCATCGGGTCGGGTCTCAATGTACCTTGACGCAGCAGATGTCCAATTTTTAGTACCCGGCTTGGTTAAGGTTTCGGATAGTTTGGGTATAGGCTTAGGTAGGGTCCAGTTCTTTTTGGTTTTGGAGGCTCTTTAGATATCGGCATAGGTAGGTTTGAACCATAAGCCGAAAGTATCTTTGTTTACTGGCAGTTGAACCGGTTGGGTGATTCCTTGCAAAGCTTTGCCCAGCCCTTTTCCTAGCGCAAACCCGTTTTAAGCATTTCCCAGGCCACCATCACAGCAGTAGGTGCTACCGTAGGGATCGATAGTTTCTTTCCTTCAGCAATTTTGATCACTGCTATGGTGTCTGTCACCTGGTATACCCAAGGACCCTTATCTCCACCAGCATCATCAAATGGCATCACAACACTGCAGGTATTTTCCTCTCCACGCACCATAACTTCTTGTTGCTCCCATTCGAATTTGACCATCTGGTGCAAGGATGACGACACTACTTTGGCCGTGTGGATCCATGGTCGGCCCAGTAATAAATTATAGGACACAACAATGTCCAACACCTGAAATTCCATGGTAAAATCCACAGGCCCAATGGTCACCTCCAAGACAATGTCTCCCAATGTGTTCTTACTTCCACCATCAAATCCTCTCACATTTATACTGTTCCTCCGAATTCTATCCGGACTGATATTCAGCTTTCCAAGAGTTGACAGCGGGCAAATGTTTGCGCTTGAACCATTATCTATCAACACTCTGGTCACCACCGACTCCTCGCTTTTCACCGTAAGATAAAGTGCCCAATTATGCTCGGTTCCCTCAATAGGCAATTCGTTATCTGAGAACGTAATCTTATTAGACTCGAAGATCTTATTGGTAATCTTTTCAAGGTGACAGACCGAGATCTTCTCTGGGACATGAGCCTCGTTCAATATCTTCATCAGAGCTTTCCTATGTTCTTCCGAATGTATTAACAATGAGAGCAAAAAGATCTGTGCAGGGGTTTTCCTTAGCTGCTCGACTATAGAGTAATCCTGCGATTTTATATTTTTGAGGAATTCCTCTGCCTCTTCTTCGGACACAGGCTTCTTCAACTGATTCTCTTTCATCGCTTTCATTCTTCTTAACTCTTTTGGGGCAAAACACCTCCCAGACTGAGTCAGACCGTGAGTTTCATTGATTTCTCCAGATACCTCATTCCCTTTATAGATCATTGTTACCTTGTTGTAATTCCAAGGTACAGTCTTGGTGTTCACTACCGGCATCTGCACCACCGGTCTTATAATCACTGGTTCTACACTCGTGCCTTTCACTGTTAATATCGGCTTCACACCTGGTACTACAACCTTCAAATTCTCCACCACTACTTGCCTTTTTACTAGTTCCTCAATAATCACTTTTCCTTTCTCAGCTTCCTTTTCCATTCTGCTACTGGCCTTAATCATCATAACAGACTGGGACGGCTTCCGACTGCTCTCATCCTATGCCAATTCTATCATATGCGTTTCATGGTGAGCTGGCAGTGGGTTTTGCGTGATGTTTGGAGCCTCAGGAGCCTGCACTTCAATCCTCCGGTTATCGAAAAGATCTTGGATAGCACTCTTCAGATGCCAACACTTCTCGGTATCGTGTCCTGGTGCTCCTGAGCAATACTCACACCTGACCGACTGGTCGATGTTTTTCGGAGGTGGGTTTGGAAGTTTAGACTCAATTGGGCTCAGCATTCCCAGTTCGTTTAATCTGTGATAGAGGCTGGTATAGGATTCCCCTAACGGGGTGAATGTTTTCTTTGCCCTATTCCTCATTTCTCGGTCAGGCCTGGGTCTGCTTGGGTTTCTATAGGTTCTAGAATGAGGGTATGTGTTTTGTGTGTGGTAAACATTATGCGGGGCTTGAGCTCGCCATACATGTGGCGATGGTGGTGAATAGGTTTGGGCTTGTGGGTGGTGGTAGTGCGGGGCAGTTGGTGGGTAATATGGTGGCGGTGGGTTATATGTGGTTGGTGTATTGTATGGGGTTGGTGGGTTATATGTGGTTGGCGGGTTGTATGGAGTTGATGGGTTTGGTGGGTATGGATGGTATGGTCTTGGTGGGTGATGATGTTGGTTGCGGTTCCAAGGCCTGCTTTCCACAACTGCTACTTCTTCTTTTTTCTTCTTCCCAATTGCTCCTCCATTCCCAGTCTGTATGGCCTGATTTGTGGCCTTAATTGCCGAAAAACTCATGATCTTGTTGGTTTTCAAACCTTCCTCAACAAAACTCCCCATCTTCACAACCTCATTAAAACTTTTCCCAATAGCTGACACTAAATGCCCATAATAAGTAGGCTCCAAAGCCTGTAAGAAACAATCTACCATTTCTCCTTCCTTCATCGGCGGATCTACCCTTGCCGCATGTTCTCTCCACCTGAAACCAAACTCCCTGAAGCTTTCTCCCGGCTTTTTCTCCATCTTCGTGAGTGATAGTCTATCTGGTATGATTTCCAAATTATATTGAAAATGGTTCGCGAAGGCTTGCGCGAGATCGTCCCAGATGAACCACCTGGTATGATCCTGGCGAGTATACCACTCCAAAGCAGAACCCCTTAAACTTTGGCTAAAATACGCCATCAACAGCTCATCCCTGCCTCCTGCACCTCGCATTTTACTGCAATATCCCCTGAGGTAGGCCACCGGGTCTCCATATCCGCTATACATATCAAACTTCGGCAACTTAAATCCAACAGGAAGTTGCACTTCAGGAAACAGACATAAATCCTTGTATGCCACGCTTACTTGCCCTCCCAATCCTTGTATATTGCGAAAGGCATTTTCCAAACTCTTTACCTTCCTAGCCATCTCCTCCTGCCCTGCATTTTTAGCAGGCTTCTCTTCGCTCGTCTCCATCAGCGGAGTATGAGATTCGTGATGTCGAAAGGTTAGCTCCGGTGGGTAGTAATGGGGATCTTGTATATGGAACATTGACTCACTAGATGATTTGTGCAGGGTGGCAGGTGGAGGTGCCACATATACTGGAGCGACCTGGGGTGGATGGGGTGGTACTTGTTTTGTTGGAGGTGGTGGTACTTGGGAAGTAGAAGCATTAGTGGTGATAGTCAGGGTATGTAGAGGGTGCATTCATTGTGGCTAGTTCAGGATTGGGATTAGTTGGAGGGATGTATGTGGGATTGGCAGGATAAGTTGGCAAGGGTTGACCCCTCGACCAAGCCTGATACATTTAGGCCATCTGCTGTTTTAGTTTGTACATCTCTTCCTTCATCCCCGCTACGTCCACAATTTCTTCCTCCTGGGAGGGATCCATGATTGTTGCCTCAATCTCTTGCGACACAGCTTTTGTCATTTTCTTATATCTCGTGTTGTAAGGGTGAGTAGCCAGAATGCCAGTTGCCACTAGAATCTGAATCTCACAAACATCAACACCCGTTAGTGGTTAGCGCATGAAGAGATAAGATGCGACGACTTAAAATAAACACATTTTCCTTGAGTCGTCATGCATCATCCCGGCCTTTACTTATTTGAACCAATCATCTTCTTTTTTTCACCTTTTCTCTCTTTTTTTCTTTTTCCTTTCGTAATTGCGTTCCTATTTATTTGCCTATCGTAATTAAAAGAAATAACATAAAGCAAAAGGATTGACAACAACTCTTGATTTTCATTGATAGTTCAAAAAACATGTGTTTACAAGATGATGTTGTAATGCTAACATAAAAAAAATAGAATGCATGCCCTATGAATACATTAATGCTCCTAGTGCTCGCGAGACATCGTTCGGTCTTGCCGCGGGCATATATGCTAATCCCTTTTGGAGCCTATCCAGGTCAGACATGACTTGCTGCACAAAGAACTTTACCGCTGATACAAAGGTTTTTTGGGACATATCTTCACACAGCTGACTCTTCCGGGTGATGTATTGAGCAATACGAACAATCTTCTCTCGAATAACCCCTTTTTCTTGAAGCAATCGGCTTATCTGTTCAGTGCGAGCATCTAAGGTATGTTGGTTATCCTTCTGTATTCGCTGCAGCTCCAACTCTAGTCGAGCCATAGTTGTGTAACAATGTTCTCTCTCTTCTTCGAGATCCTTGATAACCTTGTTACTTTTAACCGTGGCTGAAACTATTTTCTTTCTTAGTCGAGCTACCTCAAATTCATGTCTATCTTGTAGCTGCCGAACCAACTTGGCTCTTTCCTCAGCATCTCTGGTTATTTGCTTCCGAGCCTGACTAATTCCTTTTCTGCCTTGTCCAAGTCAAAGCTGTAATCATTCACTTTGCGCCGAAGAGTCTCAATCAATTTCTTATCCCGGGCTAAGCGAATGGGGGTCTCGGATGCACTTTTCATTTGAGCAATCTGAGCCTTTAACATTTCGCTTTCTTTCTTCAGCTGCTTTTTCTCTCCCTCATCAGATGTTGCCTATAAACCACTTTCAAACTGGAGATTTCTCAATTATTCTTCCAACAAGCTGATCTTGGCCTTGTATTCATTTTCTTTGGCCGCCCAATTCCGGTTTTCCTTAGACTGCTCTACCAAATCTTGTAAGTGAGGTCTTTTCGAAAGCTGTTCATGCTCAACACCCCGTCGATACCACGTGAAATATCCAGACGATACTTCTCCTCGAGCTCTATTTTTCACACAAGTATCTACTTTCAGGTTTTGGCATTCATTCCAGATTTGACGGATCTTTGCTTCCGGGAATTGCCCATCCGGACTAATTTCCATAGCTTGTGAACTGAGGTCCCCGTCTCTCGGTATAACTTGACATCTACCCAGCTGTCGCAGGGCCCTGTACGGGCATAAGTTTGGATGCTTTTTAAACCCATGATCAAGAAAGGTGACCCTTCTGTCGGCATATAAATTACCTCGTCAAGGGGTAGCCAATCATATGTCCAATCAATCTGGCCATCAGGTAATGATCGAAGATACGAAATCCAATCCTTTACTCCCTCTGGCAATTTAACTTCTTTTGTTCTCGTGTAAAATTCTTCCAGACATGTTCGTCCAGTCGGACCATAATTTGAGAACGAAGGATGATGGCATAGATGTTCAATCAACCAACCCTGCAAAATCATATTGCACCCTTCAAAGAAGTTGGCTCCAGCTTTGCATGCAGTCAAAGCACGGTATATGTCAGCTAAAATCATTGGAGCTAGAGTACAATTGTCTTGTACTATCAATGTGCTTGCTACCCCGGCAACCTTTATACTGATGTGCCCATCTTTTCTCGGAAATATGATAATTCCGAGAAATGCCACTAAGAAAGCAAACCTCCGATGCTCCTCCCATTTTGCTCGGTTGGACTTGCTACATAGCTTGTTCGTGGAGTCGTTGAAACCCCCGATATGTCCATACCTACTATAGATGAAGTTCAGGGAGCAAAATCCGTTGGCTAAATCTTCGTTGTGGATATTCCTAGCTATTTTCAAAGAATCCAGAAAACGATGCACCGTTACTGTTCTTGGAGATACCAGGTATTTTCCTTTCAAGGGGACCTCATTCTTCCCTATGTAGAAAGCAATTTCCTCCTGAGTAGGAGTGAGTTCAAAATTCGGAAGATGTAGTACATTATGTGCAAGGTCCCAATATGTGACCAATGCTCTAATTATGTCGCCTCGGGGAATTATGTCCAATAATCCCGTAAGATCTTTCAAGTAACCCTTGACCTAGTCCTGACTTTCTGTTCCCATGTCTTGCCACCATAGTTTCAGCTCCAAAGGGATTTTATTCATTAAGGAGAAATGTTCATTCAACATCGTGCTCATCCTGCACATTTATTAAGGCGATTTTATTTAGAAAAAAGGAAAATCTTTTTCAATGCAAGTTTTCATTTTTTTGAAAGAATCATGGTTCTCGAAGTGGCCATTTTTGCCAAAACAGCCTTTCGGCGTCCTTTCGGAACAATCGGCCGTTTCCAAAAATAGCAATCACTTCGATTATTTGAAAAGAAAAAATATTTTTGGTCTTTTTCTAAAGGTGTGGTTGGACCTGTTTAAGGGTTGCCTACGTATCCCACCTAATGGCGAGAATCAAACCTGCGTAGTTCGGTCAGATTAGTTGACCAATTATTTCAACAACAAAACCATTTTTTTTCAAATTTTCGGATTTTCTGGATACCCATTTTCACTAACTCTTATTTCTCTCTCTCTCTTTTCTTTTTCAACAATTTTTCTATCCTCGGGATTTTCGCCGGTCCGCATAACGATCAAGGACAATAAAAATGCAACACATAATATGCTCGGTCTTTTTCAAATACCGGGTCACCTATCCTAAACGGACCCAACCCCTGTGTTGAGTACCCTAAGTCAGATATGATGCAAATAATCGTCCTAGACCTATGTTCAACATCTTATAGTTTTCATGGAATGCTAGGCCGTGTACCCGAGCGGACAACTCGAATCGAGGAGGGGGCTACGTACCGGTGACTCGCGGAGTCAATCAGCTTTGTAACTTATCTGGCTTCTATTTTCTTAATTTTTGGCGACTTAACAGAAAGGGGAGTCTCAACCAGTAAGCACATCCCCGGGGGTGAAGAAGAGAAGGGTTTTCGGCACAATTTTTATATGCAATCCACATAGTATCAAAGCGATAAAGCACAAAGCATGTTGTTCAAATCATATAGTGAAGTCAAACAATATCACGAACGGCAATTCTAAGGAGCTCGAGTTCTTAAACCCTGAAACCGAAGTTCGGGGTTGAAATCCCCAGCAGAGTCGCCAGAGCTGTCACACCTCCCTTTTTACTACCCCCGGAAAAGCATAAAATGTGTGCTTATAGGGTATACCTCGATGTTCAAATACCCGAAACGGATATAATAGCATAGAGGAAGGAGTTTTTCCACTTAAAGGACAATCGGTTCGGGATTTTGTTTTAATTATCAGAGTCGCCACTTGGGAAGATAATGGTGTCCCAAGTCACCGATTAATCTTGAATCCGAGGAAATTGACTCTTTTTGTAATGTCTGCGAAACAAAGATCTGGATAAGGAACTCTGTTAACCCGGAAGAAGGTGTTAGGCATTCTCGGGTTCCATGGTTTTAGCACGGTCGCTCAATTATCGTTCTTGACTCTTGTTTGACTCAATACAGATTTTAAAAACATATATGTGTGCTTTTACTTAAATATTTTACAAAATTGCGACATCGCGAAAACACGCCTCAAGTCACACCGCAACCAGTACGCCTGTGACTTTTGGTATATTTCAGCTTTGCCGGGAGTTAGGATTTGAGTCGCACCAGGTGCACACTCGTTCATAGGAAAGTACATTAATTCGTGCCTTAAAACAGTCTAACGGCTTAGAATTATTTTGGGAGAAACTGTGAAATTCACTAGTAGCTTTCCCGATTCTATTTATATTATCTTATTACTAAATAGGGGCCCCGCTTGTTTAATGTCGGGCGAGGCTCGTCCCAATTATTTGTAAAAAAGTCCAATCCTATTTATCTAACTATATTTTCTATATGTTTTTTCCTTAGTCTATTTTTGCTACCAAACAGTCCAAATGAGTGAGTCGAGGCCTTATTAGTATTGGGCCTGAACTCATGGATCTGTATTCAGTGAATTGTTAAGTGTATTTGGGTCTTAATAACCCGGACCAACTCTAGGCTTCTGCCAAACAGCCCAGTGAATTTTCGCCTACAGTCCAGGCCCACGCTGTACTTCAGGCCCGGACCAGATTGGAACAATAACAAAGATAGGGATGTTGAATTCATAGCAAAAAGAAATATTCAGAATAAGGAACCAAATCACTTTTATTTATTTATCAGGAAATGAAAATCATTGTACAATATGATTCATGCTATTCTTTAACTAAATGACTCGGTGTATTTGGACTCTGGCTATCTCCGCACTTCTACTTTTCTAAAGAGAGTTGATATACAGAAGGTTATTTAACTAAGCAATTGAGATCTACTGGTTTAACTAGATGAAAACATGATTTAAACAGTTTAATTACTTACTAACGACAGCTAATTGTCTAATGCTAAGTGATCCAATGATATGTACACAGCTAGGTTAATGATTCTAATATGACTTTGACTTATCAGTATCATAGACCCCAATTATACGTGACTCATTATTCCCTTTTAATTGTTCTTATCCTTTTCGAACTTATTTGTGTCAATATACTGTTTCACAGACGCGATTATCTACATGAACACGACTTGTATTCTGATTGTGATGATGTTGTTAACAATTTAAACTACAATTGATTAACTCATTTTAAGGTTTAACCTACTTTTAACTAGGTGACTTGCCATTGATGACTATACTACTACTACCTTACTAGCTATTACATGTTTTTGTCTTTTTTTTTCTACTAATACATGTTACACTGATCTAAACTATAGATCTACACTAATACTAAAGCTAATGAAAAGGATGATCATAAATACATAATAAATGAATTAAAAATGGAACTTCATTTCATCATTTCAGCATTTACATCTTCAACTAAATAGGAAGTGTACCTGAATCATCAAAGTAAACCAATGAGTTCTAGGGGGTAAGAGATAAGCAACAGCAAAGACTCAAGGCAATGCAACAGTGAAGATGAATATCAGCCCAACTAGAAGACCACAGCAATTGCAAATGAAAAATCCAAGCAGAATTCGAGCAGAAAATCCACAGAAACAGGCAGTTAACCAGATCTCCTCACTCGAAAAATTCCAGAAAACTACTTGCTATCACTATATTTTTTACTCTGAATTTTTCTCTCATAAACCAGCCTAAGAAATATTCCAAGAAGCCCCCCCTCATCGGCCCTTTTTTAGGAGGTATATATAGGAAGGGAATGGGCTGATGACTTGGGGAGAAAGTTTGGGATTAAATCCCACTTCTCCCCTCTTAAAATTACTAAACTTACACTAAGGCCCCAATTTCTGTTATCAAATCCCTTCCAGCATGTGCTGGAAGGTTCTAAAGATTCCTTTTTAAAGCCTTTTACTAACATATACCTAAGGGTTGAAGATTTTTACTGATTTCTCTTTTTAGGGAGACCATTATACCCTTAAATCTCTGCAAAATTGCATAAATCAGGGGTACAAATTACTCCCATAACCCTTTATGTTCTAAACAATTTACCATTTTACCTATTTGGCTTCCTTTTATACCCCTAGGGTCACTGCTGAATTACCCGACCTACCTAGGTCAGGTTTCCAGCATTTTTGGACTTATTTAACTAAGGGTCAGTCCTTGCATTGGTATTTAAGGACTAGCCAGTTCTAATTATTTCAAACATAGCCTCTTTTAGTTCATTTTCAGTTAATTAGCCCCTATTTAATTCATTTTAAAACTAATTGCAGGACTAGCCTGCTTTATTATTATACTTAGCCTATTTAAAACTTAGCCAGTCTCAAGTTGAGACTTAGCTTGGGCAATTGAAGCCAATTACTGAACATAAGCTGGGCTAAGGCCTTTGCAGGCCTAGTCACTTAAGGTTCAGGGCTCAAACAGAGCCTCGACAAGTCTGCATTTGAAGACTTAGCCATTTTTTGGGAATTCCAGGCTTTGACTGATCACAGGCTGGGCTAAGGTCTTTGCAGACCTAGCCACCTAAGATTCAGGGCTCAAATGAGCCTTGGTGAGCCTGCATTTGCAAGCTCAACCAGTTTTTGCACAACTAGCCCCTTTTGAGGTGGACTAGTGTGTTTGGACCTTATAGAGTTGATCCACTTTGCAAAGTTGACCACTCTTTGGTCAATTATTACCTAATAGCCTATTTTGTTCATTTTCAGTCTTAAGTCTATTTCAAAACTAGCCATTTCATGGAACCTAGCACTAACAGCTATAACCAATCCCCTAAGGTTGATCAGTGTTAATCAAATAACCATACCAATAAAAACTACTGAAAACTCAGTTATTTTCAACATATTTTGCACACAGATCCACATAAGACCAAACAATATGCATTAATCAACCAAAACTCAGAAAGGGAAATTTGATATGGTTGAATCTTAGTTAATCAATTAACATTATCCAATTCATGTGACAAAGTGTCAAACTCATGTCAATCTAGACTTAGTTACCACTAGCTCAGGTCAGATGACAATTGAAAAGCTTCAAAAACCTTTAAGGTTAATGATCATAGACATGCACAGAAGCTAAACTCTCACAAATAATCAGTAATAGATGAAGCAGGATTCATTTAGGCCCAAGGACCACAGAATAGCATAGACATGCTAACCAGGATCTATTTTCGAGTACTAATCCTAACTTTATGTATACATGTGATGGGTTAAGATGAAGATAAAGAAGAGAAGAGACATGAGGAAACAGTGAAGAAGAGTCCTAACATCTATCATGCCAAGTAATAGAAGAAGAAGCAGAATTAGATAATCATGCTTATTTTAGCAAATAAAGGAATAGAAGAAGTGGCATAAACCCAACATTAGAGAAAAATCATGGTCTTAATCCGAAGATTTAGTGGAATAGACAAAGATAAGGTAAAACAGACTTAGTATAAGAGACTAACAGCTAATTCTAGCCCTGAAACTAAACATGAGAATAAACAGAGGAGAAGAATCATTCAAACTAAAAGAAGATATCTAGTATCGACAAGATGAAGAGGCCTAACACTAACAGAGGACGAAGAAGACAACTAAACTAAACATGTGAAGAATCATGAAGAGAGGAAAAGTCATGCTGTTGAAGACTAATAGATCAGAAATCACAATAAAAATGAAACATCACAAGATAAAAGATAGATCTTTTGACTTATAAGAAAAGGAACATGGTTTGCAGCAGACATGACAAAATAACAACAAGACGAAAAGAGAAAGAACAGTCAAAATAAGAAAATAGTATGAAGAAGACGAACAAGATGAACCCTAATACTAAACAGGTCTTTCAAATCAAAGAAACAAGTAATCACAGAGATAGATATATAAGATGGACATGCTAAGAAACCTTATTACTAAACAGATGTAATCAAAGAAACAGACAAAAATAAGATGTGAGATACGAAAGATGAGCAGATTAAACCCTAGAAACTAACATGTGAAGCACAAAATAAGAATAACAGAGACAAACAAAACATGCAAGACAAGAAAAACAAAAAACAAAATATAAAGAAAGCAAAGAAGCAGAGAAGGGATGGGGTACTTAGCTTTGCGGGGTTTGTCCCCCAAGCTTTCCTATTTCTTTTTTTTAGCCTTCTAGACTCTTTTCCTTATTCTTTTTTTTTCGTTTTATTTCCTTTTCTCATTTTTTTCTTTCTGTTTTTCTTGTTAGGCTTCAAGACGAAGCCTTTATGGCTTTTTGGTTGCAGAGGGATGTTTGGGGAGGGTGAAAGAGTGGATCTTGAAAGGGTTTGAAGTTCCGAGTCGCCGGAGTTAGGTTTCCGGCGACTTTGTTTTGGATATTCGAAGAGCTCCGAAGAGATTTGAGGGAGGTGAGTGGTGTGGTTGGGTAGATCGGACCAAGACAGTCCTTTTGGCATTGGTTTGGAAGGGATTCTCATTGTTTGGTGGTCACCGGCGGTAGATTCCGGTGACCGGAGTTTGGAGACAAAGGGACTTTTTTATGGTTTCTTGGTGTTTGATGGGGTGAAGAAGAAGGAGAAGAAGGGAATAGGGGAGGAGAAGGGATGGGAGTGGCCGGCGACCACCATGGAGAGTGGTGGCCGCCATGGCCGGCTAGGGTTCGCGGAGGTTGAAGAAGACGAAGAGGGAGAGAGGAGAAGCTTCGAGGGCGGCTAGGGTTGAAGGGGTTTGAAAATGGCTTGGTCTCTTCAGACCAAAGCTTTATATAGTCGGGGGGTTTGAGGAGATCTGGGCCGTTGATTTGATGAAGATCAATGACCATTATTGGTGTTACTAAAATGGCACCGTTTGGCTACCCGGGAGACCAAGGGTCTTGGCCATCAGATCATCTAAACGGACGGTTCAGATCAATCCTATTTATTTAGTTAAACCATTAATTCACCTAATTATTTCCACCGTTGGATTCAGCCTGTTTGAACGGTGGAGATTGAATCTCACCTTCATTTTTTGAATTAATTCCGAATGACTTTTTGGCCGTTGGATTTGGCCTGATGGACAGGTGAGATCAATTCCCTTGGTGGCCTGGACCGGATCTCTTTGGGCTGAAAGTGTTTGGGCCAATTAATTTAATTCATTTTGGCCCAAAGCCAATATACCTAATGTAATTTTTTTGTATTTTCTGATTTTTAATTATTAAGACACCATTTATTTTTCTTTTTCTTTTATGAAATATTATAAAAACTTAATTTCCTACTTACACTAATTATCTAATATTTTTTGGCAATTTTCTACTATTTTTTCCTCAATTTCCGCTACTTAAAACTCTTTTTGATGATTTTCTTCTTAAAACTAACTAATTCAATCAAAGTAAATACTTAACCATTTTTTTTTTTCTAATTTCCAATTATTCAAAACACACAAAATATAGCTAATTTCAAACAAGGCATGCAATTGCACTCAAAAATATATTTATTTTAATTTTGGAATTGTTTGCCCGGTGCAAAAATCATGTGCTCACAGGGATTACCGAGCTCCACGTGGCCGGGTACGATTCTACCGAGCCTTTATTATGGCCGGGTACGTTATGGATATTATTTGCCCCACAGAGGGATTTATTATTATATAATGTGATATATTATAACTAGCGATAGTGAGCAACGATTCCACGAGCATACATTTATATCCAGGTTGAACTTTAATTTACTATCGAGGCTAGTTTTAAAAATTTAAATTTTCTATATATATTTTCTCTTGTTAATTACAATTTTCATGTTACATTTGTCGCCCTACATATTCAGTACATATTTCGTACTGACACATTTTTATGAGTTGTGTTCATGCCCACAGGTTCGGATAGATAGAGTGGTGTGCCTCCTCAGTAGGACCCCCAGGATCAGCGTTGGGTTTCGCACTCCACTTCTTCGGAGTTGCTGACTTTGAGTCCATAGGTACTATTACATATGTATATGTGTAGTTTTGGGTATGTCGGGGGTTTTGTCCCACCCTGTTTATAGTGTCTTACACTCTTAGATGCTTGCAGACTAGCGGTCATTGTATATATATATAGTCATTGTATATATATATATATATATATATATATATATATATATTCGTATAGCCCTATCGACATTCTGGATAGCTGTTACACTGTTGTTGCAGCCTTGTTGGCTTAGGTTATATGTATATATGTCGTGTTGGGCTCTTCTGCCTGCAAGTTATTATATTTCAGATCATATTTCATGGTTGGTTCGCTCGGGCCTTCGTGCATCGGGTGCCAGTCACACCTCCCAAGATTGGGGTGTGACAAAAACATCGGGGTTTTTATGACCAGTGTTGTTTCGAAATTTCTGAAGTATTAAGTCATTTGGGGCTTTGAACTTAGTGATGAATTTGGCGATTTTGAGGAGGAAATTGAGGAGTATCATCATGTAAGTACTCTTGGACCCAAATTATGTTTTTACATTGATAAAACATGGATTAAATCTCTGAAAATGAAGGAATTAAGGTGTAAAAATGGAGGATTTTTGCTCTAAGCTTGGGAAATAGAAAATTGACGATTTGAATGGGCAAACAGGTTCCGATTTTGATAAACTTTATATGTATGAACTCGTGAAGATATAAGGATTCTGAAAATGTGACTTTCATAATTTTTTGAGAAGTGGGCCTGGGGTTCGAGTTTTGCCAACTTCGTGTTTTTGGGTATTTTTCGAGTCCTTTCGATTGGGTTATGATTCATTGGCCTATTTTGATGTATTCTTATTTGTTTTTATCAGATTTGGCACCTGGGGAGGTTGATTTGCGAGGAAAGCGCAAGGCGAGCTAGGATTTTTACCGGTTCGAGGTGAGTGGTAGTAATGAATGATATAGTGAGGGTTTGAAACCCCTTATTTGTACTATACAGTGCTATGTTGAGATGAAACGCGCGTCATGTGACGAGCGTGGTGATATTGTGACTGGGGATTTGGACTTAGTCCATCCCGACTATTGGTTTACTGTGCATATTGACTGAGACTGAGCTTATATCTGTATAATTGGGGCTAGTTGCTATGCTTAGGGCCTTGTGCCGATCTGTAGAACCTTAGGGAAGCCTTTGGAGCTAAATGACCCATATATCATGTTGAACACATACTCTCAATCGTACTCATAGTTGTATAGCATGACACGAACCAGTACTAGATGTGTACTCTAAGTGAGAATACCTAGGGTTGAATACCCTAGTCTAGCTGAGTGGATCCGAGAGGCCGAGTCTATATTGACTAAGAGGGGTCGAGGACCCATATTGATATATACACCGGATCGGGCTGCACGTCATAGCAGTATATACATATACGTGTATTGGATCGGACTGCACGCTGCAGTAATACATATATATGGATCGAACTGCACGCCGCAGTAATATATATATATATATATATATATATATATATATTTATGGATCGGGACTGCACGCTGCAGTGATATATATGTGGATCGGACTACACGCTGCAGTAATATAGCGATTGGGCTGAAGAAGCCCCTCTGGAGTCTGCACATACCCACCAGTGAGCGCAGTTATATATTATTGGATCGGGCTGCACGCCGCAGCATTATATCTATTATATTGGATCAGGCTGCACGCCGTAGCATATTATATATATGATATATATATTGGATCGGGCTGCACGCCGCATCAGTATAAGTGAGGATCGGACTGCGCGCCGCAGTAGTGTTGGATCAATGTTGGACCAGTGTGAGATAGTAGTAGACTGAAACCGGATTTTCTCTTTAGAGATGAGTTACCTGTACAGTTGTCCTTATAACTCTTTAGTGTTCTTACATGTGTTCTTACTTTCCGTTATTATTTATTGATTACTACTCACTGAGTTGGAAGTGCTCACTCTACTCCCTGCACCTTGTGTGCAGATACAGGGATCCAGGAGGGCATTTGAGCTTTACACTGTGTATTATCATCTGCTGAGGAGTTATCGAGGTAGCTATCGGCGTCCGCATGACCCGCTCTCCCTCCTTCTACCTATCTTTTGTTTATTCTGCTTAGACTCGGATTGTATAGGATGTACTCCATTGTTAGAGGTTCATACTTGTGACACCAGATCTATTGGGCTGTATTTCAGTTATTTCTATTTTCGCATTATTATTATTGCTATGAAATTAGGCTAGTTAACTTTAAATTGAACAATCTTATGTAATAATTGAATTGGTTATCTGGAAAATGGTCGGGCTTGCCTAGTAATGTGTTGGGCACCATCACAACTGGGGGTTTTGGTCGTGACAATATAATAACCAATGCTACAAATGATGGCAGAACCACAATCCAATTTCCTAAGGTAACAACACAGCAGGGGGAAAGGCCAGTTAACAACTCATCTCCCACGATGATATTCATGAAAGGTCTTATACAACTCTTTCCACAATTTCACCAAGTCTTGGATAGCCACAACTCATAAGAGGCCCAACATCTAAATCTAACAAATGGGCATCCCGTGCCCCATCAACCTCACGATCGAGCTGACAACTAACTGGCCATTTAGGGCCACTCTCACAAATATAATAGTCAACGAGGGCGTACCTCTACCCTTAACAAAAATTAGGAGGAATTCACCTCTAAAAGGAGTATTCAACTACGTGTATGCTTGTACGAGTGCTTCTAACGAAATTCTACCAGTTAGCGAACATGAAAAGGGATAACAGAATGTACATACGATGTTTCCTTACAACTCCCAAATGGTAATGCTCACACATGTAAACAACCCACAACCACAGAATAAAGCAAATAGGAATGCCTCAACAGGCCGTCACAACTCTATACAATCAATCCCTGACATAGCCCACTTTATTTCACCACGTGCGCAATAAACAACATAATAAGCTCCGCCTTGTTCCGCCAGACATGCATAACAATGTTCCCACCTTATTCCGCCACATGCGCAACCCATATATAAGCATATAACATATCCCGCCTTATTACGCCGCATGTGCAAAGCATCAATAATAACAATGGCATGGCAAAGACCTCGTGCAACCCTTCAACAACAACCGCACGGCAGAAATCTCGTGCATGACAATAGCAACCACCGCATGGTAGAGTCCTAGTGCATCACCATATCAACAACTGCACGGCAGAAACCTCGTGCATCACAATATCACCAACAACATGACAGAAACCTCGTGCATCAAAATATCACTAACCGCATGTTAGAAACCTCGTGCATCACAATATCTAAAGTACAACACAATAAATGACAATATATATACAGGAACAAAGCAAGAGAATCAACTCAAGAAATTTTGTTCACCAAAAGACAGTACAACTAGCTCACAAGGAATAACTGAAACAGGGAATACTAAGCACAATAAGAACATCTCAACAAGGAAGCAATAATATGAAACAATGACTCCAAAATACTCAGTTCAAAAATAAGGAAGCTAACATGAATCAAATAATTTAATTAAGGAAAAATATCAACTAAACATGGGATATCTAACTTCTTTCCAATTAAGGCCAGTTATTTGCATGAGAGATGAAGATAATGCTTACCAAATAAGGACAAGCACTTAAGAATGACAGTATGACTAAAAAGGGGTAAATGTCCACAGTTACACAAGTAAAATCAATTAGGCAACAAGAATAACAAAAAAGGGAAATAAATTCCAAGTGAATCATGTAGAGGTGAAACTAATAACATGGAACTCAATCGTATCAAGAAAACAACTTCATGTTCGGTGATTATAAGGATCTAGGTGCCTAAAAGGGACAATTTTCCACAAACAAATTCAAGCACACACTCGTCACCTTGGGTACAAGGAAACAATCAACAAAGAAGACTCAAATCCAAAGGGGGAATCCCCCACACAAGGTTAGGCAAGATACGTACCTCAAACCGGATAAAATCAACTAGCAACCACGTTCTTGCCATGAGTTCTCGGCTCCAAATGACCCAAATCAATTCAATTAAATCACACATTGTAATTAATATCTCAAGCAACTGATTCTATTATTTAATTCAAAGCTAAAGCGCGAAATTAGGTAAAATAACCAAAATGTCCCTCAAGCCAACGTCTCAGAATCGAGTACTTCTCACATTTTCAGAATGCTCGTACTCTCACGAGTATAACCATATAAAAATCTCCCAAAATTGAAGGTCAAATGCCCACTCAAAACACAATAATTAAGTCTGAGAAGTTTCATCCAATTTTTCCTCAATGTTGACCTTAAATTCGAATTCTAATGGTAACTAGATATTGATAGAAAACAACAAAATGAGGTTAAAGAAACATTACCCACTGATCTTATCTTCAAAATCCATCCGAAATCGCCTTCTCCCGAGCTCCCAATTGATTTTTCCAACTTCTGAAATAAACCTTTGGATTATCCTATTTCACACAAGTAATTTCCGCTTTTGCGGTCCAGGGATCGCTTCTGTGGTCCCGATTGTGCGGAAAAACAACTTCATATGCAGTTTCCTTAAACTTCCCAATTTCTGCTTCTGCAGTTCTATCATCGCAGAAGCGACTCCGCTTCTGTGGAAATTCCTTTGCTCCTGCGGCTCCTGCCCAAAAGTCCTCAATTGCTTCTGTGGCTGCCTAGGCGCTTTTGCGACTCCGCTTCCACGGTTCCCAAGCCACAGAAGCGAAAATATCAGTAGCCCTGCTTCAATTTTTCCTTCTAACTTCAAAATTTACCCATTGAGCATCCGAAATACTCCGGGGGCCTCAGAGCCTCAATCAATCACACACACAAGTCATATAACCTAATACGAACTCGCTAGAAGTTCCAAATCACATAACACAACATCGAAACGACAAGTTTAACCAAAAATCAAGCTTATGAACTTCCAAATCTTCAAAATACGTTTTCGATCAAATACCTAACCAAATAATGTCCGAATGACCTAAAATTTTTCACACACATCCCAAGTGACACGACGGAGCTACTGCAACTTCCGAAATTCCATTCTGACGCTCGGATCAAAAACTTACTATCGGACCGGAGACTTTAAAAATTCAAACTTTGGCATTTCAAGCTTAAATTAGCTACGGACCTCCAAAACACATTTCGAACACGGTCGCAACCCCAAAATCACCTAACGGAGCTAACAGAACCATCGAATTTCCATTCCGAGGTCATCTTCATACTGTTCCAACTACGAACCACTTTCCAATACTTAAGCTTTTATTTAGGGAATAAGTGTCCCCAAAACTATTCGAACATCAAAACCGAATATCCCAGTAAACCAAAATAGTTGAATGAACTTAGGGGAAGCAGTTAATAGGGGATCGGTGCATGAATTCTGAAAACGACCGGTCGGGTCGTTACATCCTCCCAGACTTAAACATTAGTTCGTCCTCGAACGAGCATAGAGAACACACCTGAAACCATCAAGTCACTGAGTGCATACTTCCAACATACACCCGCAGGTGATCCCACGTCACCCCAATCCACATAAGCATGACGACACCATCTCAACTGAAATTTTTGCCTTTCTAGCAATACCTATAAGCCTTCAAGCCAGAATTCTCACCTTCCATCCCTTTCCAAAAGACCCGATCCTACATCCAAGCCCGGTATCAGTCTCAACCAGCTACTTCAATTCAAGCCAACACACACAGGGTACAACCACAAAACATGACACACAACACATATGCCCACAATAACATTTCTATTAGCAATACTTGCCTGAGATCAAATCTGTACTGGCCATAAGCCTCATATTTAGTAGGAACTCCTATCAAACATTCACAACACTGGTGATGATACAATAACAACGAAAACCACATGAAAGAACACCCGATTAACTAAATCTCAGCAAACACCAACGGGTACACATCCCACAAACCAAAACTCAAGAAACATAGGACGAAAATGAATGGATATGGGAAAGGAAAACACATAAGGGAACTAACAAACAAATTAACTAGCATAAATTCTTCTAAAACACAAGTCTACAAGACACCTAACAAGAGAGGATGGAAGCATATAAAGGACTCCCAAGGATCTTATACTGATATAACTCTCACCGTGGTACACAACCCGGTCTCAACATATCAACTTACCTGAAAATCACGAGGGTACCGCCCTCAACACACGATCACAAGTAGGATACATATCAACCCATCTAGAGACTCCCACTAGATCAATTCTGTCTATAATGTACAACACAGACTGGCTCTCACACCGGGGGAGCATAGAAATCATAGCTTATAACCAAGAATACTCGGTGATCACATCAACCTACTGAAATGGACAACATGAATTTACGACTAGCCTCATAACTCTCGACAAGAGCTAGAAACTGATGATAGACATAGCTATCACTCATAAAACCTACCAACGAAATAATCACATAAACATAGTGCAAATCATGAAATGCACCCATATTGGGATCAACAAATAAGGGAGCTCACCCCGATAAGCAGAGATGTGAAGAACTACGGATAGTACCCCTCAATAATAAACCAAATCCGTACCTGTATGACAATCAACTTGCACACCGGCCTTAAGCCTAACATATGAAGCACATCAACAGGCCGGGCTTCCCCTCATCGAGCACCCTCTACCTTCCTAAATACCTCACTGGGACACGCCGGTCTAAAGTCTAGGACAATATCTCATCATGTGGCTAGTATCTCTACACTCAAAGCACCCTCTCTAGTGATGAGGCGGTGGGAACTGTGCGGTACGGGTATTCCAAGACCCATGAACACTTGAGTCACCATGCTGAGTTTGAAGTGCGAACTGAACTGGCTGACCCGCAAAACCTCTACCATGACGTACCCTACCTCCAAATCAAGGACATGTATACCTCCTCAATCTAGAAGGACTCCTCGCTTCCTCAAACTCTCTCTCCTGATCTCATCTGCTCTCTCTCTCACACGACCTTGCATGCCTTCTCTCTTTCTAGCATGCATACCCTCTATCCTCCTAGTAATGTTCACCACCTGCTGATATGGAATATACATCTCCAACTCATGGGCCATGCTCCTGATTCTAGGAATAAGACTCTCAATGAACCGGCAAACCTTCTCGCGAACAGTAGAAACCAAGGCTGAGGCATGTCTAGCCAAACTGGTGTAACGGACAGCATACTACCAGACAGTCATAACCTCCTGGCGCAAATGCTCAAACTTCGCACGCCATGCATCCCTAAGGTTATGAGGAACAAACTCTCTCAGAAACATATCCAAAAGCAGAGTCCAAATTAGTAAAGCTGCCTCATCCGGACTGTTTAACTCATAGGTGTGCCACCAATCATAGGCGGCTCCTCGAAGCTGAAAAGTCGTGAAATATACCCCGCTCGATCCAGAGATACCCATAGTACGGAAAATACGGTAACATTATCACTACCAGAAAATGGGCCTATAGGAACAGTTATTTTGGCAACGGTTTGTGAATCGTTGCCATAAAGTAGATATAGTAACGGTTGCAACCGTTACAATAGAATTCGAGTGGTATCAGCACACTTTAGCTATCAAACCGTTGCAATTGTAACGAAACCGTTCCCATAGATATTTGTTTTGCAACGAATATGTAAACCGTCCCAATAGACATATATATGGCAACAGTTTTGGGAAACATTTTTCTATGGGCACGGTTATTCATTCCCCCTCATTTTTTCGCTAAAATTTACTAAGCCCGCCAACTGGCCTATCATTTTATATATTTTAATTAATTTTAATAATGTAAAAATACAATAAACCACCTTCAGTATATGTCGATACATCCAAACCCCCTTTTCTCTTTTCTTTATGCCTTAGAATTCAAGAAGAATCCATCTCCTAAATCCTCTCTTGGCCACAGAGTTTCTTTCAATTTTTTCAGATTTACTTTCTCACTTTCACTCTCTCTATATCTATGCAAATACCTCTTCATTGGACCACTATAATCAACAAACCCTAGCGTTCCCAAGGCCCAAAACATGGTCGTCGTTCACCATTTTCCATCGGTCTTTCCGGCAATTCTATGAAGCTTCGCCGGTTACAAATCCAATGAACTCAGATACCCACTTCTTCAAGAACAGATCCTAGCCTTCCCCAAATCCCCAAATTCTAAAATTAGATTTGTGCTCGAATAAGAGAAGCCCAAAATTACCTTATCCTGGTAATTTTTTCTCTTCTTTTTGTCATTTTTACTGTTTTTGTTACCATTGCTATATGTTTTTACTGTATTTTTTAGTTCTTGTCAAAAAGGTTCATAATTCATGCTATATTCTTTTGGGTTCTAGGTTTAATTCATGTTGTAGTCTTGGCAAAAAAGTTCTTAATTCATACGTGTTTTATGTGTCCGATGTAGTCTTTTGGGTGCTAAGATTTTCATTTTCCCCTGCTTTTGTTTGCTGCTGATTTATAGTTGTGGAAAAAAATAGTTCTCTTATGTGTATTCTAAGATATATTAAGATCTCATTTTACTGTGGTTAATTAGGTTACTGCGTTTTAATTCCTTTCTATTGCTTTATGGGACGAATTGATAATAGAGTCCTTTGGGTGCCTATTTTTTTTGGCCATGATTTTGTTTCCTGCTGATTTTAATGGATATTCTCAGCTCTATTGTGATTTCACTTTAGTTAATCGGGTTTCTGGTCTTGTGCCGAGGCTCTATTCTCAGTCTACATTTTGTGTACTATGTGACTAGTTCTTGATTTTGTAATTTTCATATATAGAGAACTTATTGATCACTTTTAAGTGACTTAAAGTAAAACAATCTGTTGAAAGCAATCTGCTCAATTATCACAGCTTTGTAATGTTGATTTTGATCTAACTTAGCTTAAGTTTTACACCTGATATTTGGGGTTTGTTAAAATATTTACCTCTGCTGTCATACTTTTTTCAAATGGTGGATAATATTCTGGCCATGGTTCCTTGTTTTATGCAGATAAACTTGGGAACTATTCACCTATGCCAACCAGGTATCTTTTTCGGACTTGAGGTGGTTATAGATTGAACATCATATCATGAATCATACTTGCATATTTTATTAACATATTTGGTCATCCATGTTTCTCCTGACTTTGCATCTAAGGTGACTGCCCTCTTTTTCACCCAAATCTAGTTAGTGATGGAATTATTCATGCTATCCCAAGTTATTGATTATTCTGTACCGAGTGTATGATCAGGTTCATCAGGTAAATTTATTGCTGGAATGGCAGTGGTATCACTAGCTGGAGTAACATTACTCATAGATATCATTCACGTGAGAATTTATAGAAATAAGGCACAAAAGGTTGTACCACACATCTAAATGGAGGGCGATAGTCGCTTCACAAGTTTGATATAAACATTTCTTCTGAGTATGGCCTGAGTCGACTAATGGCTTTAGCATTTCTAATAAGATTGGAGAAGGTGGCTCTGGAGCTATTTATTACGCTGAGCTGAGAGGCAAGTTCTGCAATAAAGTTATTCATGTCTGGCATTTCGATTTTCAAAAGAAACAGAATACTGCATGAATAGGACAATCTGTGTTTATTTTCCTAGTTAAATATTGGTGCATTCAATGATGCAATTAACATTTTCTATTTAAAAGGGTTGTTGGGGGGGCTAAAGCTGGAATCGTTCTTTAGAAATGGCCAACACATTTATAAAAACGATGGGTCAATTATGCTGCTTATGGACTATAGATTTTAGCACACCCGTTAAGAAATATAATGCTCTTAAAGGTTGTCGATTAAGTATAGACTAAAGGTAGCATATGCTTAAAGGGATTTGAGGTGGTGTTTGTATTATCTGCATTAATTGCGTACTTCTGGAATTAGGGACAGCATTTATGTCCCACTTCCTGTTTTTAGATCACGATCAAAGCGAGTTCGTTGGAAGTGCCATCTCTCATCTTCCTTTATTTCTGCTTTCTCTGTCTCTTTCAGTTCACATTAAGGCGATCTTTATCACTATTATATCTTGACATATGCTGGATCTTTTTAGAAACCACTTGAGTTGCTAAATGGAAATTTTACCGAGCACTTGAATATGCAAGTTTATCCTCTTACATTGGCAACAGATATGAAAGTAAAGAAAATCAAAATTAAAAAAAAAAAGAAATAAAGAAAAGGATAACCAAGTAACTGCTTCATACCTTTCTTCCATTCCAATTGGAAGTAATGACAGTTCACATGCTCCTTTTATGTTTTCATATAGTTAAGCGAACTGAAGAAAAATTTGTTATGGCAGGCAGAGTTTGAAGATGCAGAGGGCGTGTGGATTAGTGCATTGCTTTTGTCTATATTATTCCAAGATGCCGACGTAGTATCCTCTCCAACAACCATGCGTTTTATACCAAGATGCCGACGTAGTATCCTCTGGCGGTTCTTGTAAAGATGCTGCATTCAACAGTCGAGAGCAATGTTAGTCTTGCGCTAAATGCACTTATAGTTTATGAAAAGACTGATATTTCAAGTGCAGAACTGATGGCTGAAGCTGGTGTAGTAGACGCCCTCTTGGATCTGCTAAGATCTCACCAGTGTGAAGAAGCATCAGGAAAATTGCTTGAAGCTCTTTTCAACAATGTCCAGATACGAGAGCTGAAGGTATCCAAGTATGCAATTGCACCTCTGGCACAATATTTGTTAGATCCACAGACTATATCGCAATCTGGTAGGCTTCTTGCAGCTCTTGCTCTTGGTGACCTCTCTCAGCATGAAGGACTAGCTAGAGCGAGTGATTCTGTCTCAGCCTGTCGAGCTCTGATTAGTTTACTTGAAGATCAACCAACAGAAGAAATGCAAATGGTGGCAATTTGTGCATTGCAAAACTTTGTAATGCGCAGTAGAACCAACAGGGGAGCTGTTGCAGAAGCCGGTGGAATTTTAATGGTTCAAACGATCTTATCAGATCTTTGACAGGTAACTTTGCTTATAAAGTGCTCCTAGCACTTTTCTTCACTACTTTTTTCCGTTATATTAATTCATTTGTTTTTCTGGAAGCTTATTGAAATGACGCCAGCCATGTCCTGTGAAGAACTATTATGGAAGTAAACATAAACTGATAAACCAACCAAAGCCTATCTGAAAATAATGTTATATATAATCTGCTGAAAACCCAGAAAAGAGTCTTCAGATGTAAATCTATGTTCCAATGTTTTACCTCTGGTATTTTATGCTGTGAGGTAGATCATAATGGGGTTGGGGTTGCAGGACAATATTTAATACTTTAATTTTATGTTTATATGTTTGATCTTGCAAGATACTAAAAATTAAATTTAAGTATGTTCTGATATTGGCAGTTTTGATTACTTAGTGCTGCTGCCTTTTGCTTAATGCTTAGGCTCGTACGTGACACATGAATATGTATTAATAGTTGTGTATAGTTTATTGAGAAGGGCTTTGCCAGAGAAACTGAATGATAATGTTGTGTATAGTTTGTTGAGATGAATAAGTTGGATTAATAAAAGAACCAAAACAGTTAAATGCTTGAGGATTCTTAGACCGAATTCTCTTGAAGGGTAATAAATTTATTTATCCTTTTTTGTAGGTACCCGAGTAGATCAAGAAATGGATGATGAAGGCGATAAAGAACTACACCTTACTTGGAATGAATTTTGAATTGTTTCAGATGAATGTTCTAGGAATCTTTTGTTACCAACATTTTTGAACTTATTTACTCTCTTTAATTGTATTAAATTTATGCACTCATGGGGTAGAACATTTGCTTTATGGATATTATTTGTTCGATGGATAATTTTATTCTATCAATAGTTTCATTCTATGATGTATTTAAATTTTATTGTTATTATAATTTATTATATGTATAAATATTTATTTATAACATGTGCTATCAGAATCTTTGCAATATGATACAAATGGCGTTCCAGAAGACAATATAAACCGTTGCAATAGGTCCCAATAACTGTTCCAAAATGATCTACAAACCGTTCCAAATACAAATATAACCGTTACGATAGGCTAAACAATCCGTGGCTATATCTAATATAATCGTAGCAATAGCTTACATAAGTGTTGCTTTAAATGATATGGCAACGGTTAAAAACCGTGGTATAAATAATATAGTAACGGTTTGAAACCGTTCCAATTGAAGAAAAAAATCGTTCCAACAGAGAAGTGGAAAACCGTTGCGATAGACAGATCTATTGTAACGGTGATGTAAACCGTTACAAGAACCGTTCCAGTAGACCTATTGGCACGCCGGCTGATGTGACGGACGGTAAACCGTTCCAAAATCCCTACGGCAACGGTTTGACAGTCTATAGGGACGGTTTTTTAACCGTTACCGTAGACCAATTTTTCAGTAGTGATATTCAAGAAACCCCAAGGCATCATCTGATGCTAATCCATTGAACACCAGAGGATCATACTTCTTGAACCTCTCTAGTCTTATCTGCTCCTGTTCGAAAGCCGCTGCCATGCCCTCGGGCTGAACTGGTGCCGCAGGCAGCGCATGAATAATCTCTGAGACCTGCTCAACATACGCTCGCCGCTCAGCAATGCAGGCGGCGGGAGTCTGTGCTACTCCCCCGGCCTAAGATGTGGCTGCATCAAGGGAAAACAATCCTGCCTGGGCCAAAGTGGTGTACATACTCATGAACTGTGCCAAAGTCTCCTGGATGGCTGGGGTAGTAGTAGCAGTGGGCGGGTCTGGTGCCTGGACTCCTGTTGGATCTGCTGGTGGTGCATCGACGGCTGCTTGCGCAAGCGCTCTCGCTG